>JAJPUD010001640.1:92447-134131 GCA_023553655.1 Myrmecobius fasciatus | reverse complement strand
ACACACACACACACACACACACACACACACACACACACACACACACAAATGTTTGGGGAATAGATTTGGAGGGGAGGGTCAAATTAGCAATATTATTGACCAAAAAAAGAAAAAAAAATTGATAAGTCTTGAAAAACACATAAAAGTAAGTTCTGAGAGAAAAGGAGAAGCAGAATAGCTTTCAGAGTAATATGTTGTTCAGGCTTGGTGACTCACATATAAAATCTCAACTATTAGAGAAGCTAAAGCTGGCAGAAACTTTAAATTTGAGAATTCTAAATTGAATTGGGCTATGCCAGTATGATGAACATACTAAGTGCAGCATCAATATGGTGAAGTCCTAGGATCCCGGGGACTATCAATTAATTTAGAAAGGGACAAGTCAGCCCATATAAAAAATGAAAAAGATCAGAGCTCCTATACTGATCAATACTGGGATAAAGTCTATCAAAAGCCCAAGTTCTTACAACTTGAACAAGATAGGAAATATATAGTCTTTTAAAAAATAATAAGTTGAATTATACATGTGTATGTATCCGTACACACATTTATATAAACACAAACACAAATATATAAACATACATAAATAAATACTATCTGAAGTGGCTATATAATGTTCTCTGTTCTACTTTATAAATGTAAACCTTTCTTTTTTGGTGGTATTCACTAAACTTACAATAAAAATTTATTGAAGATATATAGAAAATGGAAGTAAAGGTAGTTAAATGGTGGATGAATAAAAATAAATGATGTGGTTCTATTATCATATAAGGATGAAATTCTCTTTAAGAAAACCCAATAATGTTTTACCAGCTCCTATTTGGGTGGAGAGAGCACTTATCTGGGTAATTTATTAAAGTCCCTATCATTAATTAGCATTTCTGTGGGCCAGGCTTGTGATATGTTTTCTGAACTCATCAGTTTTTACTTTTTGTTTGGATGGGCTGTCGTGTATTCTGGAGACAAGAGCTCATTGGTTTTTTTTTTGTTTTGTTTTGTTTTGTTTTGTTTTGTTTTTGTTTTTGTTTTTTTCTTTATTTACCTTTACCCATGTTGTCTCCACATAGTAGGCACTTAATAAATGTTTGTTGAATTGAACTGAAATGTTCTGGTCAAAGTTGATTTCCATTAATGCTGAAAAAAAATAACAACAAATTAGACATGAACTATATAGATACATAATTAGAACTAATACTAGGCCCAAAGAGCTGGGGTTCTTTGCTTTTTTGTCTCTCCAATAAGTTCATCTGTTCCCAAACCACACATATGTTCTCGACTGTTCAAGGGAGAATGCCTATTTATAAGAAATGTCAGTTTCCTTTTCTTACATCCCCACCTAAATGTAGTGGGCGTGAATTACCTAAAGAACTCAGATTTGGCATATGATGGGAAGTAGAAAGATAGTCAAAAATGCAAATTTTGTATGGTACATGTATTTATTTCCTCCACAAAAATGAAATGCTTAATATGAAAGACCCTCACAACTGTCTATTGAGAGAATAACTTAAATAAGCAGCAAGTAATAGGTGAGGTTGGGACTTAAACATGGAAAGACGAAGCAGTTTGTGAGAGACTGAATAAGTCTTGTCTTTCATCTCTGTAGTATAATAATCAAACTACTCTCTCCAAGTCCATGCTTTCTGGCAAGCCAGAACAGAGTCTAGTTCTTCCCCAAGAGGTGCTATACTAATTGTTGCACATTTCCCAAAATGTAGCTGATACCAATTGATAATATCTCATTTCTAGACCTTTGAAATTCTCCGCAACCTCTGAATCTGTATACATTCATCTCAAGATTGATATTCAGTCACCTGAGGTAAAGCAAAGAAAAGCAAAGCAAAAGTGCACATAGAAGCTCAGGGCCCAATTTGACCATCTTGTTTGAGCCCTCATGCCCTAGGAACCACATGGGAAAAGTTGATTTCAAATGAGGACATAAAAGGGACACACTTCTCCTACCTCTCAAGGGAACAGCCAGAGTTACATGATGCTGCTTGGAGACTTAAAAAATGAGAGAGAATGGGGTGGAGTCATTTTCATTTTAAAGATACATTGAACCATTAGCTGTTACTGTTGGAATTAAAGAGATTGCTTCATCATCCTCAAAGTACCCAAATCTTCTATCTCTGAGCTATATATGGTCATCTGAAAGCAGTCAGGGGCTTCATCATCCCCAAAACACCCAAGTGCTAAGCTAGCTTACTTCATTGGTCAGAAGCAATAAACAGGACAGCTCTGCACAAGACATTATAATGTATTAATGTATAAGTTGTATTAAACATAATGTATAAGTAAGGTGTATCAAACATCATTTTTTTTCTTCTATAGATAGTAAGATGGCATAGGTAGATATAATCTTTGATGGAAAGGCTATTAGACAAAGTAAGTTTTAAAATTTTATTTTAGGTTCCAAAAATGAATATTTGTCAATTCTGAGTTCAGGGTAGGATAGTCACTAATTCTCATACTGGGAACTCTCCTAATGGTTTCTCTACTAATTAGCTTTAGTAAACTATAGGACTGGAAATGGTTTTGTGGTCACTAACGGAGAATTTCATTAAATAAATAGATGATAGACTACTATAGTTTTGTGGTAGAAAGTGCTGATTCAGAGAATGCTTTGAACAATGGCATAATATTTAAGTATTAGTTTTCTTATCATGAAAAATAACTAAGGCGAGTGAGAGTTATTACAGTAATATTTGGGAAAAGGAATGTTACATGAGGTAACAGGGGCTTTTAAAATATTCAGTAATTCATACAAATCAAAGCACATTGCATTTTGAATTTCAAGTACAGAAAAATAAATTACCAAATAG
The DNA here is from genome assembly GCA_023553655.1 of Myrmecobius fasciatus. Classification (NCBI taxonomy): domain Eukaryota; kingdom Metazoa; phylum Chordata; class Mammalia; order Dasyuromorphia; family Myrmecobiidae; genus Myrmecobius; species Myrmecobius fasciatus. Next base: position 131,312 of record JAJPUD010001640.1, on the reverse strand, counting down.
TGATCTGATATCTGAATGTGAAATAATAGTGCCATTTTCCTAATATTATGCTAAAAGTAAATTACCTTGCTTAGCTAATTTTCAGTCATGAATTTAAAGCATACCATGTTAAATCACTGTAAAGTAGCTTCTTTCAGCAGTAAACAAATGACCACCAATTATCATTTCATGTCTTTTGCTTCATAATTATAGAGAAAGAGGTACGCCTAGGATTTCTAATGTAAGATTTATAGTAAAGAAAGCTAAATTACAATTTCCAGGTCTACTCTTTTTTCTCTAGTTTTGTAGCTTTTAACAGTTCACTTAATCACTCTTGTCACTTATCCACATAAACCTCTCAGGCTTAAAAACAACAACAACAACACAGAATGGGAATAATATTCATGTCACATGAAGTTGTATCAATTATCCAAATAATTTGTGGCAACAACTATGCTATGTGTATCTTGTTTTCAAAAAGAATTCAGTACTCTCTCCCTCAATGATCTCATTAGCTCCTATTTGTTCAATTATCATCTCCTAAACCTATGTGTCTCATCCCAGTTTCTCTTGAACTTCAGTCCCACATCTCTACCTCCCTGCTTTCCATCTCTATCTCTAGGTCCTATCAACACATGATCAAAAGGAACTGGCTATCTTCCCTACTAAACCTGTCTGACCTTCATCCATAATACCTCCTTCTATTGTAGACATTTTGATATTCCCAAGCCCCAGGTTCATTCCCTGGGAGTCATCTTTGATTCTTCTCTCTCCCTCAAACCCACCTCTTCAATGTCCACCACTCAGTTACAAAATCCTTTTGATTCTGCTTTCACAACTCCCTTCTCTCAACATCCATAGTCATCCCCAAATTCAGGCTCTTATCACCTCTCACCTGACTATTGTAAAATCTTCCTAACTGGCTTTTCTGATTCCAGTTTCTCCTTTCCAACACAGCCTCCACACATAAAATAATATTATGGTATCAATCTGGATATGCTCCTTCCTTGCTCAAAAACTTTGATCCCCAATCCCTTTTTTCCCCAATATAAAATGTGTGTGTGTGTGTGTATGTATGTGTGTGTGTGTGTGTATAATCTGGGTTTTAAGGCTTTTTGCAGTCTGACTATGACATCCTTTTCCAATCATAATTCATATTACAAGTCTTTACACACTCTTTAATATTTGCTAAGAGTCTCTCTACTTAGCCATCCTTGACAATATCTTAATTATCAGGTGATACCAAGTTAGAAGGTAACTTACCTTCTAACGTTTCAGGAAAGGGCTGACATAGTAGTGATTTACCTTTATCCCACTCAACTCCACCCAGAAATATAGGTAGATGGCAACATATTATGTAAGGGCAGGTAGGGGCACAGCAATAGAGCTCCAGGGCTGGAGTCAGGAGACATGAGTTCAAATGTGACCTTAGAAGGTTACTAGCTATGTGAACATCTTGGTCCAGAAAGGCTCATATAGTACCTTACATCTCAGAACATTCCACATTCCCCTTGTTAGCTTACTTTAAATAAATTAGGCAATGTTCCACTCTTCTACTCATTGCCATCAATTAATGAACATTATTAATCTCAAAGCATGGATCTGAAAGTGGAGATAGTAAAGAATATCTTTAACCTCCCAGTTCATCCTGGAGTCCCTGAAAAAGAGAGAGCATCTCTAACAGATATAAGACTGGAATTTTGTATTCAAAAATGAATGGCTAGAAAACCATCTTTGTAACTGCCACCATAATCTGGGGAATTGCCTCATTATCCCACTCTCATTTCCAGCAGACTAAAAAAATCTTTAATAAATCTATTTTGCATTTGGAAATAGCTTTGAGTGTATTATTAATTAACAAATTAATCATTGATTATTAAAAATTTCCTTGATAGACCATGGGTATGGGCTTTCTTTTCCCTTCCTGGTCAGCGTGTTTGGAAGATTATCACATATGTAATTAGTCATCCTGGAAGGCATATAGCCACCAAATGAAGGAATTGAAACCAGTAGGAAAAACTGTCTCCTTATTTAAAAGAAAAAAACCCTTGAAGGGAAAACCTCACTCTGTCACTCACTTCAGTGAATGACTTTAACTGAAGGGTAGAGCAGCAGACTTGAGAGTATGATCCAAGATCTGACTCAAATTGAAATGAAAGTAAAACTTGCAGACCCAAGTCTTCTGAGATTCAATCTTCCTTCTTCTCCTCCTTTCTTTTTTCTACCTGGTATTCATGGGAGCAGTAGAGAGTGATATTCCATCCTTCTCTTGATTTTTTTCCTGTCTTCTCTTGGATAAGGTGAGGGCAATATGACAGACTTTTGCCAGGCTCTATTACTCCTCAGATGTCTGCATGGGACACAATGATTACTAATCCATCTCCACCCTCATTTCAGTCACACTTTGTACTTTTAAAGTTACTGTTAATGATTATATTTGTAATAAATTTACCTTTAGTAGAAGTTATTTTGATAGATTTGTATGTACTGAGCTAGGAATTTCCTAAAATTGGTTAGTGTTTTTATTAAATCTGCTAATTGTTTCATTGTCCATTGATGAAAAAAATCTGTAAAAGGAGAGCCCATTCATTGACCTTTAGTGAATACCAAGCAGTCCCCTGTCTAGTGTAAAAAGGTAAAGTATGCAGTCAAATCAAATAAAGTCAGTAAGTCTTTATTAAGTTTTTTGGAAATCTTTCCCCTACTTTCCATAGAAAATTCTATATTTCACAGGTTGAATGGACTAAAAGACAAGAGATATTGACATGTAAAGAAAAACAAAATAACCTACAATAAAAAAGTAGAGATTTTCCACCTTAGTGTGAGAAGCTTGAATACCTCAATTGCCTATGAAGAGGCCAACAAGAAAATGAACTTGCCCCTAGCTCATATTTTGTATCTTGCTACTGGTTTATATGTGATTCCCAAAGGAATATAAATGAAAATGACTGAACTGAAACTAATAACCTTGGGGTAACTTGGAGTAGTTTACTGAAGGAAAGGACTTTAGAGTCAGGAAAAATTTGTCCATAGGAGAGGCAAGCCTCCTTCTATTCCCTGCCAAAATGTGACAAACAATCTAGGAGTGAGGTTTTGATAGAGTCAAGCAAAAGAAAATTCCATAGATTTTAAATTAAGGTTCTTTGCCACATCTTGGAGACAGCCATTATAGTGTAGCTGAAAAACAATGCCTAGATTATTGCAACAACTGCTCTGGTCTCCCTATTTGTCTCTTCCCATTCCATTTACTCTGCATTTGGATGGCTAATTAATTTTCCTAAAGCACATATCTGACCATCTCTCCCCTCCTTTCTTTAGTACCAATGTACTATTGTCTCCCTATTACCTCCAAAATCAAATAAAAAACCCTCCCTCTGAAGTTCAAAGCCCTTTAAAACCTGCCTCCAACTTTTCCAGTCATCTTCTACCTTATAACATTCCCCACACATACTTCCTTCAAGGACTCTGTGATCTCATTGATGTGTTTGGAGTTCAGCACCAAATGTTGAGGCTCAGTTATATAAAGAATTCACAATGACCATTCTCTTTGGCAAAAAGTAGGTTTATTTATGAGAAAAGGTCACAGATAAAATGAAGTTACAATAGACACTACGAATGATAAATAAGAAATAGATTTGGGAAAGCATATAATTAGCAAGAAAAGAGGTTTTAACAATTAACAGTGGAAAAGACAAGTTCCCTAGTGGAATTAACCAGGAGAAATAAATACTCCATGAGATGTGAGTATACCATTGACTGGCAGGCTAAATCCATAAAGGAGTTCAGCAGCCTAATAGTTAGCTAAAAGAAGGAGAAAGACATCATGAGGCATAATGGGAGAGAAGGGGAGCAGAGAGGAGGGAGGATTTAGAGGAAAGACGCTGTGAAACATGGGGAAGGGATGAGGAGAAAGATCCACAAGGCAGAATATGGTGGTAGCCTGACCCAAAAGAGATTCAGCAAAGATGGCATGAGCCATGGACAGATTTATAAGGGCCATTTATCCTCAGAGGTTTTGATATAACTTGAATTTCTGACTAGACATTAGCAAGATGGTCTTACCCATGACTTCCACAAAGGTATAAAGTTAAGCTGATCCCCACCAGTGCCCTTCTCTGCTTGCCTCAGGGTGTAATCTTATTAATACATCAGTCTCTGCCAACCCCATCTAGTTACTCAGGACCTCATCACTATGCCCTCCTCACCCAAGACAATCTCTAGGTGCTGAAGTTCAGAAGTGATCCCAAAAGGTTGGGGGTCACAGATGGGTGTCCCAAAAAATTTGCAGGCTTAAACCCATCTCCAAGTCAAGGATCAAAGTTTATTGTAATTGTATGTAATTATATGTAATTGTAACACCAATTCAAGTGGGCTAAGTTCCAAAAGAATTAGTGAAGAACCTGGAGCAAAGAGACAAATTTATCCAGTTCTTCATGTCATTGATATGTTAATTTTATGGCCTAAAAGTAGAACTGAGGAGTAGTCTCAGGAATTTGATTACCACTGACCAACAGATCTAGGACTATCCTAAGGCCAGAAGACTTTAGAATTATTGACAGATTGTGAGAACAATAGAACTTTAAGGTTACAATGTCTCAGGATCTCTAATAAGTCTTCCCTAAAGTCTAAGGGAAGAAATATTATTATATTTCTAGGCCAGAAGATTTTTACAATCATCTATGAACAGATTTTTAGAAAAATAGCACTCAAAGGTTGAGGGGGTGTGTAATGCTAGAGAAACTGAGGCAAGACAGAGATTGGGTTTTAATCTTTTAACTGTGGATTGTTTAGGCTAACGTGAATGAATCGAACTCATGTTTAAAAATTATTCAGTCCAGAGTGACTGGGGAACAGCATTTATATAGCAAAGCAAGCAGGTGATACAGAAATAAAAAGAATTCAGTTAGATCATCAGACAGCTGTTATACAAAAAATTATATTTCTCACAACCTAAAGTAATAACCGGATACACACAATGATGGGAATGGGTTTGGGATGTATACAATAGTGGGAGCAACAGGAAGCCTACCATGATGGAAATGGGTTTAGGAGGACCTTTCAGGGTCAGTATTTTCAGGGAACAATAATTGATCTTATCTGGAGAAGCACCTCACAGGTGTAAGTAAGCAGAACAGAAATAGGCAAGATCACTCTATGGTCATGCTTGTTACTTTGATCTGGTGTGTGAGGCTAAATTTGGGTTCTTGTGAGAAACTTACAGGATCCTTTTTGGTTCAGCAGGTAGAAAGGGGACCTTGGGATCACTGATTCTAAAACCAGAAGACTTTAGAATCATTGAACAGATTGTTAGAACAGAAGCATTCTAAAGTCAAGAGGATCTCCTTACTGCTGTTTGCCCTAGAAGCTATACTTCTTCATAGGTACAGGGAATTTTCACTGAAATTTTCCTTAGGTTGGAATTCTCTACCTCCTCATCTCTGTCTCCTCCCTTCCCTGACTTCCTTTAAATCCCAACTAGAATTCTACTTTCCATGAGAAGCACTTCATAATTACTTTATGCTAGTGCTTTCCTTCTATTGATTATCTCCAATTTATCCTGTATATATATATATATATATATATATTATTTATACTTAGTTATTTCCATGTTATCCCTCCCACTAGATTGTGTGCTCCTTGGGAACAGATATTATCTTTTACTTTTCTTTATATCTCTAGCTTAATATGGTGCCTGGCAAATAAAAGGTGCTTAATAAATGCTTCTCAATTGACTGGCTGATCATAATAAATTTTTCTCATTTTTGTGTATTTGAAATGAGAGAAATTTTATATATTTAATAAGATGGTATATTTAACCATCTTGAAAAAAGGAGTTAGCAAAAAATTGTGATATTTGAAAAAAAAAAAAAGAAGAATCAGTCAGTTATCTTAGTTAGCTATCTATGTGCCAGGCACTGTGCCTATTACATTATCAAATGAAAAAAATTTTAAATGCTTTGCACAGTGCCTGGAATATAGTATCTGCTATAAAAAAATTATTGTTGTTAATATTATTATTACTAAGTGATTTTATTTTTGAGGAATTGTGTGAAAAATTAAAAAAAAACGTTCCTTTTCCTTTGCTATCAGTGAATGGAACAAGAAATACAATAGTGAATGGGGATATATTATTAGTTATATTTAAAAATAGGTATGAACTTTATTTATAGACTTTAATAGACTTTATTAAGTCTAGACTGCCAAGCCAAAAATATTAACCTTCCCTACCAGAATTTGGTCTCCATGAAGTCCCTCTTAGAAGACCCTTCTTTGCATTAGTTGCTAACCTCTCTGCAGGTTATTTGAATGATCCATTATGCCTCTTTTGTATAGGTGTCAAGCAAAATTCTCCTGGCTTAGAAGCAACCTAAGTTAGGATTTAGATAGAAACATGAATTAAATTTCTAGACAGTATAAGTTGTGAAGAGGAATATATAGAAAAGAATACTGTGTATCAACTCACCATTTTCGAAATATGTAATTACATAAACTTATATGTTATATAATGAGCAATTATCTTTTGAAGAGATGGAACTTGGAAGGGTCTATATTTGTGTCTCTGCTGTAACATTTTTAAAGAAACAATAAACATAGGCCTTTTGATATGAAATTAGGACGCTGAGCATTCCCAACTTTCGGGTTCTTTAAAGTATGTTCAAAGGAGTAGGGAAATCTGAAAGAATATGATATAAAAAACAGGAAGAGCAAAAAGAAATACTAAATGTATGATGCAAAGAGGAACAGATAAGGGAAAATTAAAAGGAGGATTTTACTGAGAGAAAAAAACAATTTCTTTTTATTGTAAAGCCCTAAATGAATAAAAGAAGACTTTGAATGTGAAGATGATTAAAAAGACAAAATCATTAGCTAAAGATATTTACAAGTTTAGACGCTTTCATTTTGATTGTAATTTTAATTAGCTGGACAGTGGGGGGGAGGGGGGGAGGATGGAAAAGAAAGCCTAGATCATCTCCTTATTCTTTAAATTGCATTCCACCTTAATTTTCTGCTCTTCAGTTCTTAATTTTCTCTATTTTTGTTCTAAGTAATCCGGTTATCAGATGAACGTGGTTTTCCCTTCACCAGGTTTGACATTCAGCATTTGAGTGTGTGAACCAAAAGTTCACCCAACACTTTATTTTTTATTCTTTTCATAGCAAAAACTCTACAGGTAACATTTTTTAGCCCTTTGTCTATACAGCAGGGTGCTTTCTATGCTCATGACAGTTACGCAACTAATAACAAAGACTTCTATTTTCAAAATAATTATGCTCTATTTACACAGTTTTTTCATAAAATTTATTCCTAAAATGCACGATGTACCAAAGCTCTTAAATGCTATAGTTTTCCTATTCATTAAAGCCATTTTTTTTGTACACAAGCAAGTTGCCTGCTCTTGCTTCTTTGATAAAAACAGAAGCCAAAAAAATTCATGATAGTCAATCAAGACCTTATTTTTTTTAAATAAAATATTTCAATGTCACTGACAAACAACAACAAAGTCCCTTTTAAAAATAACCTGCTTTAGGAAGGGTTTATCTTTAAGATATTATCTGTCTTTTTAGTAGACTATTTATTTTGCATTTGTTAAAGAAAACAAAATTAGCATAGCTAACCTCCTATTACAAGTCTCTCAGTTTGTCTTGCCTTCCAAAAGACATTCACTCAAATAATGTGAATAGTGTTAAGTGCCTTGAGATCTGTAGATGAAAGGCACTGTTTAAGTGGTAACAATTATTATTATTATTCTGCCACACTTAAAGAGTAACAATTGACTTTTAAAAGCATTATGGACAGTCTTTCATTTTGCTCTCCCATACCACTGAATTGATCATAGTGGAGCACAGGACAGGAATCTGAGGTCCTATTGGCAAACCATGACTATGAGCACAATAAAATAAAACAATTGGGGTTAGTTTGGTAATAATAATAATTGAAATTTACATATTTTTTGCTTTACATATATTGTCTCATTTGACCTTCACAACAATCCTGTGAGATACTTTAGATATCCCTTTTTAATGATGAACTGATTAAGTCTCAGAGAGATTAAGTGATTTACTCCAGATTGCCTAGTAAGTATCAGAAACAAGATTTAAACCCAGGACTTCCTAACTAAGGCAAATATAAGATCCCTTACACTGAATAGTGTGCAAAACACCCTGGATCACAGAGCCTCAAACCAGGCAGCTCCCTTCACTGAGAGATTTCAGGGTATTGGGAAGACCCTGCTTCTCTCCTCCATCTTCTGACTGATAACCACAATATTAATGTTTTGTGTGCTGGCTCCCAAATGTTCATATAGACTATTTGTGCTCAATCTAAGATAGAGTCTTGTAAACTCATAATGTTCTTTGCATCTTCTACCATTACTGTTGACAACAAACTGTTTTAAGTCAATAGTTAATCTAGATTATTTAATAACAAAAGAAAATGTGGTTGGTGTAGATGACTAATTCTAAGGCAGTAGAGGGAAGATTTGCAGTTCAATGAACCTGGGTTGGAATTCTAGTTTAGTCTAATAATTACATCACCCTAGATAAGACATTTAAGTTTTCAGTGCCTTGGCTAAAGAACAAAGAGGCGGGGCTTGATGACCTTTGAAGTCCTTTTTAATCCCAAACATAAGATTAGCTTTTTGTACTGAGTACTAGTTGCTGTAGGAATTACAAAGCCTCTGCCTCAGGAAATTTATAATCCAATTGGACAGGTATGTACACATGGAAAAAAAAGAAACAGAAACATATTAAAGTAATTCTCTTCCTAACCTTTCCCAATCCTCTTCCTTCACTCAACAGAACTTCTGTTTGAAAATCTAAATGATGAGGGGAGGGATGTTTGGACTACATGGTCCAGTTAAATACCTTCCATTGCTAAATCTATGATTTTACATATTTTTTTCTTCATTATCGAGTTCTTCATTAGAAAGATTTGGGAAATATTCCAAATGATTGTGTGATACACAGAATACATTGAACCTTGATCTTGGAGGCAGGAGGATTCTGCCTCATACACTTATTATCTTGAGCAAGTAATCATTGTATCAGCATTAGTTTTCCAATCTATAAAATGGAGAGAATAATAAAACCTATCTCCTTTACCTAGAATTTTTGTGAAGATAAAATGAGATAATATTTGTAAAACACTTTGCAAATTTTAAAGCACTAAATACATATTATCTATTAATTTCATCTTGTCTACATGAATAGAGTATTTCTATTTTGTTTAGAATGTTTACACCAATATCCTTATAGTAATGTTGTATGGCTGTGAATAATGAAATAAACCAGTTATTAAAGAATTGAAGTAGAAGATCACTTAAAGGGCAATAGAGCAATGCAGCGTATTGTCAACCAAGAATTTTGCAAAACAATGCATGAAAGATATTATTAGACAGATATTGGACTAGAAAAGAAAGATGATCTATGAGAAGAGAGGAAAGGATACTAACTAGATAGCCTACCTCCCCATTCATATCAAGAACAGAAAGAAGTAAAAACCACATCAATACATAAAGAAAAGGTTGAAGGTCTATAGAGACTTTATAGAAGGATAAAAGCTGTACAGGAAGGCAGACAAGGTTGGGCCACTATCTGAAATATTGGAGGGCATCAATTAAATCACCAATCACTATAGTATCAAAGTTATTGGAACAGAAAATTTCTGGCACAGAAAAATAAAATGCCATGTTTTTCCCCCAGCATCCTCAGCATTCAAACAATAATTTTCCATTATTCTTTGAGATAAAAAAAAGTTTTTGAGTAACATTTGAATGGAAAAAAATGGTATTTTAAAAAATTAGTCAGGTCCTGCTGTCATGAACTACTAACATTTTATAATATCATAAGATTTTTCATTTCTTTAAGTTCTTTTTTATGAAGTACCCAGAATACTATGTGAATAACCTTGAAGAAGTGATTATTTCATGAATAGTCATATTGAAGAGCAACTCTTTAGAATACCAATTTTTATGCAACAGCTGATCACACTACTGCTACTCACCATTGTTATATATTGTGAAATAATCCAGTACTATGCAATATAGTAGTAATAATACTAATAGTAATAATAGTAGTAGTAGTAGCAATAGCAGCAACAGTAATAGTAGAAATAATACTAGCAGCAGCAGCAGCAGTAGTAATAGTTGTAGTAGCAGTAGTAGTAATAGCTGGCGGTTTTATAGAATTTTACAGTTTGCCAAGTGATTTGCAAATATCTTATCATTACAACAACCTTGTAACAGAGTCAGATGAAAATTAAGTAGTAACTTGCCCAGAGTCATACAACTAGGAAGTATTTGAGGCTAGTCTTCCTGCCTATAAGTTCAGCACACTATCCACTGCAGTCCCATTTAAAAGGATGAGCAGTGAAATTTAGAATATTTCTTATTTATCAAAATTTATCAGAAAGGAAAGAAATGATTTCGATTAGAAAATGCAAGCATATCTTACAACTTGAGTTAGAGAAATGAGTTCAGGTGCAGGCTGAAAGGCATAAAAAGTGTCACAATTTTGAGAAGAAATAACAAAACTAAACCAGGTTTAGAGAATTAACTATCAAATTACATTTTTAAGAGAGGCAGTTAAAATGTTGATGAACAAATATAAGATGATGAGTCAGGGGCACTAAAAAAGACCAAATGCATGGGTTCTACCCTATATTACAATGAGTACTGAGACTTTCACTTTATAACCCATTGTGATTAAACAGCATAATGCTGAAAATGCAAATGTGATACTACCATAGTAAAACCAGACTTTTTAAAGATGTTTCTAATTAAATCATGAAAGATCAAAAAGAAAATGTTGAGAGAAGCCATTTTAAAGACTTTATTAATAGAGCACCCATGGAGAGGGCTTTATCTGAATTGAACTAACAAATGTTCAGACTTGGGGCCAAAATGATCTGTAAGCATTTCTCTGTTAAGTTCGAAGGCCCCAGAGTGGCAATTGGTGGGTGACAAAAGCAGTTTTCCTCATTCCCATGAGTGCTAGGTGGTATGTGATTTGAGTTTTGGGATCTGAGTTAGCATTTCAAGTGCCTCAGCCAACCCATTCTTTAATATAACAGGTTAGAAATCTTATTGATTTCTGTCACAGTACTTCTCATGGCCTAGGGGAATTATTATCAGCAAGGTAGCATCTTTCTTTAAAGAAGGTCTCATCTTAATATGCTGATTTTCTTATAACAAGTTGAGAGGAGATAAGCATAATTGCAGATTGTCAGCAAGACATCAAGTACAAAATTTCCCAGTATAAAATTTCTTATTAAAAAAATTAGGGAATTCAGGAAAGCTCTAAATTAAAGCTATTTTAGAAAACATATTATTAGAAAGAACATGAGTTTTGAGGACATACATTCAAATCCAGGCTCTGCTATTTGCTATCTGTGTGATGTGATCGTGTAGGTCTCAGTTTCTCTTTCTGTAAAATTTGAGAATTAAACTAGATGATCTATAAGGTTCCCTTCAGTCTATGATCCTGTATTTTTATTTTTAGAAACAGCAATTAACATTTACATAGCACTTATGTTATCTCATTCATACCTTATGACAACTGTGAATTTTTTGTTGTCATTTCAGACTCTTCATGATTCCATTTGGAGTTTTCTTGGCAAAGATAGTGAAGTGGTTTTGCCATTTCCTTCTCCAGCTTATTTTGAAGATGAGGAAACTGAGGCAAATAAGGTGTCTGAGACCATATTTGAACTCAGAAAGATGAGTCCTTGATTCTAAACCCAGTGCTTCATCACTGCTGCTTCTATCTGTGAAATATTTAACTAGTAATAGTATCTCCATTTTCACAGCTGAGTAAATTGAGGCTCCGATACATTAGGTGATTTGCTCATAGTTTTATAGCTATTAAATGTCAGTCAGAATGTGAATTACAGATTTGACTCCAGGTCTAGCATTCTCTCTGCTAGGTTATGGAATTTCTAAGAGAAGATACTATTAGTATCATTAACAAGCATTGTTCTTCATTCTCTCCTGAAGCCTCTATTTCTTTCACAGAGAATAAGAATATATAAACTTATAGGTTATCATTACAAGTTTGAAATTATCTAGAGTAAGGACAATTTAATGTTTTTATTTATATTGTTCAATATTGGCAATTTTTGTCACCTAATATAGCCTAAATCTTTACATTTAATTGTTACTATTTTCTGACCAAAGCATCTGGTAGATAGGAGTCAAGTATTAGTAAGATAACATTGATAGTATTCCACCACCTGATGTCAGAAGCAACTAGTCATAATGAACTAGGAAGCTGATTGTTTCCAGCAAGGAAAATGCTAGTTAATTACAGATTTCCTGAGAAGGGGTAGAACAAGGCTTTGAGGCAGAAGGAAGGGTTTTCAAAAAAGAAATTGGCAAGTCTCAGAAAATTAGAGGCAGCTAAACTAAGTTAATAGATAGAATGCTGGACTTGAAGTCAACAAACCTGGCTTTAAAGACAGTCTTAGACATTTACTAGCTGTATGTTCCTGGGCAAGTCACTTAACTTCTGCCTGCCTCAGTTTCTTCATCTGTAAAGTGAGGATGATAGCACCTACTTCTTAGGGATGTTAGAGGATCAAATTGAATAATATTTGTAAAGTATTTTGCAAACCATAAAATGCTATATAAGTGTTAGTTATTTTTATTATTGTTAATTATTTTTATTTTTATATTCTGAAATACCAAATGACACTAGAGATTCTCAGAGCTGAAGTTGAGGAGGGAGGGCACTTTAGGCAACCTATGTAAAACATGGGGATGAGAAATGGAATATAGGTTTGGGGAAACAGCTTGTGGGTCATTTCATTTGAAATGAAGAGTAACATCAGAGAGAGTGATTTGAAATAAATATGAAAAGATTGTGGAGAACTTCAAATGTCAGGCAGAAATTTTGAATCATATGCTAGAGTAATAGGAAAACACTCAAGTTTTTTGAACAAAGTAAATGATAAAATCTGGCCTGTGTCTTATATTGCTAGTTATATGGAGAATGGATATATGGAAGCAGGAAGATAGAATAAGAGGTTCTATAGACCAAGGGAGGTAATGAGGCCTGGAACTGAGGTAATCATGATGCAAATAGGCAGAAGAGATATGAGCCAGGCATGGGATGGAATTAGAATCAACAAGATTAGACAACTGATTGGCTGTGCAAAATAAGGGAGAGGGAAGAATCAGAGAAGATCTGATTTCAAAGATAGTCTCAGACATTTAAGTAGGAATGTGACTCTGGGCAAGTCACTGAACCCTATTTGCCTCTGTTTCCTCTGTTAAATAATCTGGAGAAGGAAATGGCAAACCAGGTATCTCTACCAAGAAAACCCCATTGGGGTCATGAAGAGTCAGACAGAGCTGAAACAATTGAACAGTGATAGACAGAAAGATAGATGGTAGATAGATATACAGACAGACAGACCAACACAAGCAGACAAACAGATAGGTAGACATACAGACAGATAATAGATGAAACACTTATCAAGAGCTTACTATAATATGGCAGGTTTTTTTTTGTTTTTTTTGTTAAAACAGAGGCCAAAAAGAAAAAGGAAAAAAGACAGTTTTTATCCATCAGGGATCTTCTAATTCTAATTCTAATAGGGAAAGAAAACAAAAGGGAGCTGCAAGGCATGGGAGTGTGCCTATATTGACCTTGTTCAGTAATCCCAGCTCTTACTATAGTGGGGCACATAGTAGGTACTTAATAAAGATAATATTGACTGGCTGACTGATTAGTGCCCTGATGAACCAGTAGGAGAAAAAGTATGCCATAATTATCACTAACTTTGTGTGCTCTGAAATAGGTTGGCATGGAGACTGGCTCATTTGTCATTTATAAGGAGACTCAGGAGAACACAGTTGCTGTCACTGACTTAGCTTAGACACACCCCAGACATAGGTATTCATAAAATCAATTCACCTCAGTGGGAACAGGAGGGGTGTTGAGGTGGGGGGGAAGGTGTTCAACATATGGTATCGTGGAGGATTTTATACATTAAATCTATCGTAAATGTCAGGATCATTTTTACTGCCCTCCCTACATTATAGTATTTGGATCATTTGTCTTTCAAAGGACTAGTAAACCTTAATTTGCTTTTGCAGCTTTGAATGGATTTTTATTGTTTCTTACCGCTGCCTTTCAACTCAAGTAATTTGAAAACTAAATACAAACTGCAAAACTCAATCAATCTGGTAGTATTCTTTTAATATCAATTTTTATATAATTAGCCCCCAAACTGTGTTCAATGACTGACAATTAATCTTATGTACTTTGAGGGACAATGCTAATTTCACACTTAGTAGCATTTAAAAAGGAAGGTGGTAGGAATTTCATTTGGTAAAAGTCTCTTGTTTAGGAGTTTGCTTTATTATTGTAACCTTGGGAATAAAAGTGCTATCCCACTGCACTCCTTTATTGGGGTGCCCTTTTTCTGAACTATAGATATGTACAATTGTGTAACAAATACATGAGTACATGCATGCACACACATACACATTTTAATTGTAGTTTTTAGTAAGACATAGATTTTCAAGATCATAGATTTCCCATGTTCATTTGACAATTTTTTTGTTTTCAAATTCTATCGATGCTATGTGGCTAATTACTCTATTGGTGCTGGTTGTGAGAAGCAAAACAAAGGAAGGATAATAGGACAAAGGAAGAGAATAACAACAGCTGAAGGTAGAAAAATGCCTCTAAAACTTCTGTCTCTAGAAGGATTACTCTTAGCACTAAAGGAATTCTCAAGTGAAGCCTCATTCCACATCAATATCTATTATTAGATTGTTATATGACCAATTCTTTTTTTTAGACTACCTTTGGTTTCTACCCATGCCATATACCACTGTACAATGATTCCTTTTATTGCTTTTTATTTTTATAGTCACTTTTTCTAGAGTAAATGGTTACTAAAAGGAATATTTATCAAAAGATAAAATCTCATTAAATTATTTTTTGGGGAACAACCTCTCCCACTTCTCCTTCAGTGATCAATGCCAAATGTCATGACTGGTTGGCATGCCAGACTGTTGATCTGTTTCTTATGACATAAAAATCATGAATAAATGCAGATGCTTTTACTAGTATTTAGCAAAAGGTGCACACACATCTGTTTACTTTGGTCCTTCATGCTTCTGACCCTTTAGGTGCTTTTTGTGTTAGTAATTGGGTGATGAGGAGTTGTAGCTCATTTTAATGTTTGTAATTTGTACTTAAATATGCAAATGGATGAGCATATTATAAATTTTTAAAATAATAGGAACCACTTATAGTTCAAAACAACATTGCTCCAGGGGCTGAGCAGTGGACTGGAAACTTAAGGCTTTGAATTTTAATTCCAATTAATGCTCTGTGTGACCGTGGGCAAGTAACTTAATCTCTCTGTGTTGCAGATTATTCAGCCACCAAAGCTAGACATTAATATTGACTTTTCTTCCATACTTGTTTTGAGTAAAACAAAAACTGTTTTCACAAGTACATTATACTAACTAGAACACAAAATATTCATGCATCTTTTTAACTGGTTAAGGAAAATAGGAGGCAACATGATGGAAAGGGTAAAAAGATGGATTTGAAGCCAAATAGACATGGGTTGAGGTGCCATTTCTGATACATACTGACTATGTGACCATGGCAAAGTCCATGAGCTACACAAAAGTTGTATTGTTAGGCTAAGTTTCCTTACCTGTGAGCTCCCTAGACCAAGATTCAGTCCCTAGCCAGTAAAATATCAAGTCACACTTCCAACATAGCCAAAGACTGCATGATTGCTTCTCCGTATAAGCAAAAACTAGAAAATAATATTGTCTATTTAATAAGTGATATATTTAGGAATTGTTTTAAAATATGTATAACATAAGGGATAAAATTATGGAACAGCTGTGGGAGGATATTTAGTAATTCATTATTAAATTAGCTATATTTATTCCTTATACAGTATCTTCTTGAACAACCATATGACTGACTTCTCTAAGTGAATAATAATGTACTTTTTTAAAGTACTTAAATAGAAAACATTCATGAAAGGGTGTTTGTTGTAACAATGCATAGATTTCCATTAGACACAAGAAATTTCACCAAATAACCTCTATATCATTCAAAATAGGACATTTAAAACAATTTAAAATTCACAGAAAAGGCCAGAACTGAATTTTAAACTCTTCTAGTTCTGCTTGCTTTATTAAATCATAGGCTATCCTGAGAACCCCAGAACACACATAGACACAACTGGTAAGCAGATGATAGAATTTGATCTTTCACTGTGAGCTTCTTTACCTTTTCCAACATTGAAATATGCTTCTTGGGAGTTTAATAAATAGCCCTAGCACATTGAATGTCAGCAGGAAGACCATTTCCCAGTTATGGAGCAATACAGTTTTAAGTCCTTATATCTTCCCAAACCTCCCTTGTTGTCTGAAGCCAACATTTTGAGAGCTCTAGCAAACTAACACCTGCTAAACATAAATCACAGGAAGAATCCTATGACTAGACAAGTTCCGAAAGATCGATCTATCAAATCTATCCGGAATCTTACAACTAATTAAGAAAATCTTAAGATTAATTCATTATCAGATAGGTAGTCAGCAAGTTGACTCACAGATATCATAGTGCAAGAATGAGACTGAGTTCTGGGTAATCTGTACTGGTCACATTTTTTTGAATGAATTACAAAATACGATGAGCATATGTAGGGAGTCCAGGGAAGAAAATGCAATAACTACATTGAGACGTAACACAAGGAAGAACTATTATTTTATACTCAATTCCTTTTCTTTTGTTTCTCCCTGCCAGCATGACAGAAAGTAGTGGTCTGACTAGTCACAACCCTAACACCGGATGCCAGTTAGAACAGGTGCAGAGACAAAGAGCCGAACATCTTCCATTTGGAATGTCAGCCTTTCTTTTTATATAACCCCTATTATGTTATGCAGGAACAAGCCTATTAGGTTTCTGATTGTTGTTTCCCCTTCTTCCCAGCAGCATTTTAATGGGATCTACATGCCACAAATGCTCATACATTCATTTCTCTGTTCACACAGAAAACTGAAGGGTCAAAGGGAGTCCTGGCCAGTTGAAACTAATTTCCTGAATCCACAGTTGTGAAAGGCCACAAGTCCTGGAATTTTGAGCTCATTGCAAGTAAAAAGCCACA
This sequence comes from Myrmecobius fasciatus, assembly GCA_023553655.1. Lineage (NCBI taxonomy): Eukaryota > Metazoa > Chordata > Mammalia > Dasyuromorphia > Myrmecobiidae > Myrmecobius > Myrmecobius fasciatus. Next base: position 114,188 of record JAJPUD010001640.1, on the reverse strand, counting down.
CTTTGTTCATTAGTGTTGTCCCACAATTACAGTGTATTGCAAACTAGCATTTCCCTGGCTCAGGGAACAATAGTGGAAAATGGCACTGGCCCTTACCAATGTTAAATGTAGAGCCAACCAGAAACAGAGAATCACACCAGCAGTGGCAGCTTGGGCCATGCCATCAGTTAGGAAATTGGATGCAGTTTGTCTGATGGACACAATATCCCTCCTCTGTAGGTGGTCTCTGTTTCATTAGGTTTCAGATTGGCAGTGCTGAACAGTAATCCAAAAATGTGTGATGGGTACATCACTCTCATTTTTCATTAACATTGTTTCCCAAATGTATTGGAGGCAGGTACAAAACATAGATTTGGTCTGGCTTACTTTTATCCTTCCAGAGGCTATTGCCTATCCAACATCACTGCTGGGTGCTTAGGATTTCAGCTTATGATGGTTGCTACAGAGACTGAAACCATTGTTTTCATATTATCTGCTCTCTTAAGTATATTGCCAAGATAGCACAGAGCTGCTAAAACTTTGCTTTCAAGGTTTAGCAGGCAGCCATAAAATATCAATTTGTATAGAGGATAACCTGTGAAATTGTTCTTAAAATTAAATGATATTTAGGACATGTCAGTTAAATCTATTGTCCCAGATAATCAAGTAGGAATTCACAAAATCATGGAATGTTCCAACTCCAAAGGTCTTTAAAATGATCTTGTCTAATACCCCCACCCCTTATACTCAAAGATGAAATGGATAAGGACATTAAGATATGAAGAAGATAAATAATTTTCCCCAAAGTTACACAATTAGACAGAGCTAAGACTAGAATCCACTTCTTCCTCTTAGTCTAATGTGCTTCTCACAACTTCATGATGCATTTCTTAAAATTCAATTCTTATCTTAAAGTTTCTCACCAATATATCAATATAAACAAAGACAAAATGCGTAGAAGTCTAAGAAACTCTTTTGTCAGGTCTGCTTTAGGTCCTTTGGGTAAGTGCTTCTTGGGCTTACATCAATACAAATTGCATTTTAAAAATAGATGCATCCACAAAGATATGTTATAGCTGATAGAATTATTTATCCTTGGATATTCTGTCATCTTGTCACTCTATTTAGTCTCATAATGTATATATTGAATTTTATCTTAATATAAATATAGAAGCATTGTCTGAGGGGAAAGATCTAGAAGTTGCATTTCAAATTAGAGACACCCCCCTCTATCTACCAAACCTAAAACTGGGGTAGGTAAGAGGCTCAAAACCACATTTGATCACACGTGCATGTGATGGAAAGGAATGCCAAGATATTTGTGTTAAAAAATGCATACAGTTTTGAAATTCAATTTTCTGCCTACAGCTGATTGCCCTGCCATGTTGTCTCGATTACAGGACCAATCTCTTGAGTCCCTTCCATTGTCTGTGCCTGACTTCTTACTCTGCTGCACAGCCATTCTCCTTAGTTTATTGTAGAACTGCTTGAAAAACAACTGTATTTTCAAATTTCTTTTGTGTGATACTTAGCATAGGAGGGTATGAAGATGATGAGAACCATTAATTAAGTTTTGATACATTTAGAAAATGATTTTGAAATTTCATGACTCTAAAAGTTATGCTTATCCCGTGGCTATGTTTTTATATAAGAAGTACACAATTTGCCCCAAACTATCTCTCCTCAGTTCAATATCCATTACCTATATTGGCAATAAGGAAACAGACAAAGGAAAATACAGAAAATGGAAAAGCAGAATTTTCTGATTAGGACTATTGGACTGAATGCCCTATATCATTTTGCCCAGTGAGATTTAGGTCAATAACTTTAAAACCATAGATTTTCAACAAATCAAAGGCCTTTAGTTGGCAATAGAAGTAGTAAGAAAAAGGAAAGCTTACAAATTGAACCTAAAAAAGAATGGGGGATTTAGAGAACTGTCAATTCATGCTCTTGACTCCAGTATACCCTATTTATCATTTCTTCCTAGACTCACTTTTTCTCTTTTGTGAGACAATGCACATTTCATTTCTTCCCTCTTTTCTTTCCTTAGTTTACTTAAGAAAAAAAAAAATGAAACTCTTTCCAGGACAGATAATCTAAGCTTACTTGTAGTAAAGAAAAGTTTTCATTGCAATTAACTATTATAACAACTACCCTATCTCTATTATAGCATTAAAAATCCATCCTCAGTTACATCTTCAAAGTTCTTTTAACCAAGCATTTATTTGGATTAATCTTAGTACCTTATTAAAAAAAAGTTTCATTGACATTTTTTATGCAAGTCATTCCTTAATATATCTCCCCCTCACATTGAATCTCTAAATACTATGTTATTTTTTTTTAAAGATAAGTAAAACCCGACAGTACAATCATGTTTGACAATGTATATAATATTCAGTTCCTGTAGTCCACTACTTTCCCTGACAAAAGGAAGTTAATGAGATTTATCACCTGTTCTCTAAAACTAAATTTGTTTATTTAATTATAAAATTTAAGTTATTGCAATCTCTGGCAGTATTTACTGCTCTTTTGGCTAAGGAATTGTTCCAATATCATGTAGATATATTCCTTACCTCAACTAGGCAATCAGCAACTACTTATTGAGGGGCTGGTAAGTGTGTAGCTTTGGGCTAAACATTATAGGTGATCAAAGAAGTACAAGACATGTTTCCTTACCAGAAATGTGCTCCACTCCATTACAATTTCATAAAGTTATTGACTAGATATTTTACTATTTTAAAATGTCTGATCCATTTGTCTTTGAAAACCTCTGTCTGAATAACTCCCTATTTCTTATGTAAATTTGTTACTTTTACTCTTTCCCCTAAATACTAAAAAGTTACATAGTTGAGCAGATTAGCATTTTAACTTCATTTAATGACCCTTTTTCTTTCATCTCTGGGTGAAGAGTCAGGCTTGTGAGAATCCATGGAAGGTTGGACTCATTGGGTTTCTTTAATAAATGCTAAGTCTTCACTCTCCCTTGAGGAGTACAGAGTTCTATATTTTTGGGGGGCTGGGTGAGTAGTGGTGCTGATATGGCAGTTGGCCCTGTAAGGCATTGAACATTATCTTGAGAGGGAAGTAGGTGCCCCTGGGCACAGGCTGACCTTTCCACTGTTGGCATTTGTCATGTTGTTACAGTCTCTGCCACAGTAAAAGCAAATGTCTCTTTCAGCCAAGAATAAGCTCAATGATGGGAGGCAATATAGGAAAGGCACATGGGACTCTTTCTTACTCTGTATTCAGAGAAGCATATATTCAATCAATTCCTGAGCAGAAGTGAAAATGAATGCCTTCACTTCTATATCTCTATTTCTTGCCTTTTTGTATGTTATCTTAGAAATATTTAATACTATGCTATTGTTTTTAAGCATAATCTTGTCTAGATAATTCTTTGTCAATCAGATTTGAGGTTTCTAGCTAATCTAAAGATTTATTCTAAGGGCAAGTAATCATTAAAATGGCATGCTAGAAATGTGTGCATTTTTTTTGTATGTATATGTATGTGAAAAATGTGACATGGATGGAGCCTTTCCCATACCTTCACTTATCTTTTGTAAATCTGTCCACAAAAAACTATTGTACTATGTGCAAATTCTTTCATTTATTAATCTAACTGAACAACTTCTTTCTAAAGTCCTCATCTGTGACCATTGCCCCAGTATAGCAGCTTTTGTCATCTCCCTTTCATCTTGATGATCCATTGAAATTCTAGTTTAATTAGTAAGATGGATGGGAGAAACTGAGTTGTCAAATCATTTCAGAAGTCATTGGAGAATCTCCTTAAAGCAGATTTGATGGACTTGACTTTTTCCCCCCTTTCCACCATCCTATTATAGGAGGTTTTTGTAAACTAGTGTTATAAACGATTATTTTTAGTTAAGAGAGGCACTGGGAAAGATTAAAAAATGGATATAAAGACATTCCAGTTCTTGATCTTATCTTTTTCTCATCTCAACCTTTATAGAGTCTTGCTGGAAGAACACAAGGAAAAGCGGGAAGGTTTCTTACAGATCTTTGAGACCTCCTTCCACTCAAATCCCAGGGGAGCTAGAACGCGATACCTCTGTGGTTCAAAAAGTCTTTGGACCAGAAAAGGGGCCTTTATCTGCCAACATTTCAAACATATTCAATCAAATATTGATCTAGAAAATCAGCTACTTTTTCCTCTAGCAAAGAAATTAAATTAGTACTGCCTACTGAAGGCCCACAAATGGTTCTCCTGAAGATAATGATGGTACCCTAGGCTATTCCCAGGATCAAAAGTTGATATGGACACCAAACTGATTTAACATTTTCTGTAATGCATGGAGACAAAAGGGTGAAAGATCTGCTTGCCAATAGTAATGTGCTGGAGATTATCTCATGTGGCGAGTCCTTGCATCAAGAAGCCAGGTTATGGTTTTCAAATCCATCTCATCTCTGAAATAAAAGGGACGGAATGTGGCCTGTTTCACCTCACTGAAAGGTTTTCATCACCAGAAATATCAGTTACCTCTTATTCAAGTTGACAGTAGCACATGCTCCTCTGACTCATAAACATTTCCTCTGTCTATTGTGTTCTGTTTCCAAGAAGTCCCTGATGTTGTGTTATTAAAGAACAGGAGGGCTTGTCTTCCTATTCTCCCATAAATATCGTGAGTTTCGAAAGCAAGAAATAAGACCAATCCTAATATCATATTGAGAATGCTTCACGAATCATTTATTAAATAGTAGTTCAAAGGATTGGTTTATGATATAAAAGCAGTCCTTAGCCCCGTTCCAATATTGCAAGGTTATGATAACCCACTTTTAACTGAAAATACTAGGTTGACAATGCAGATTGTCACTGCTAATCACCCCTAATAAATAAACAAAATAAATTTCTTTATTGAGAATTCTTTTAATTGTTTGTAATGACATGAGGAAGCCAATATCTAAAACAGCATCTTGCACACAGTAGGTAATTAATAAGGATTTGTTGAATTAATGAATGATGGGGAACTGAAGCTTAACCTGTATTAATTGAGAACCAGAATCTTTTGTTTTATCTCCATTTAATCTTGTGCAGAATCAATGCTCACCTACTATGTACAAGGCACTGGGTCAGATTCTGGACATGTACATAATTACCTTATTTGTGCTTTCTTTCTTGAAGGTAATCAAGAAAGAATAGTTAGCATAAGAATATAAAGGGGACACTTGTCAATATAATGCAGAACACATACAAGTTAGTACAAAGGCAAAATAGGGGAATAATTTGGAAAGGATATGTCTTCCTCTGAACTATCATTGAGCCTTTGGAAATGATTATTAAATTGGCAACACTAAAATGGTGTCTACTTGAGAACCCTAAATTAACCATTTTAACCAAATTGGCTGATTATATAATATTATGTAGGCATAGACATTGAATGACAGAGAGAAACATGTTTGCACATTTATATATGATCTGATTATAGTGCATAGATGTGTACATATATGTATATATGTGTGTGGTACACATATAAATAAACACATATATCAAATCTTGTTTTCTAAAGTAGAATGCAAAGATCATAGGATCTTAGATGTGGAGCTAGAAGAAACCTTGGAAACTTTCTAGACCAAGGTTCTTTTATGATTTACATATGATTCTCTAAATCCAAAGAGATTTCACCCAGAGGAGAAATGATCAAAGACTGGAATGAGAGTTGGGAAGATGGAAGTGTTTTGTAATAAGAAAGCATGGAGCAATGAAAAAGAGCATTGACCTTAAATTAACCAGATGATTTTCTGAGAAAAAAGCATATCATACCCCTGAATGTGCTTTCCAACATGACCCATAGCCCTCAAGTCTCTGGCCCCATTCAAAAGATTTTGACTAATAGATTTGAAAAGCAGACAACTTTCTTTTCTATAGTTATATATGTTATAAAAAATTTCCATGTTTCCTTCCTTTGCCTTTCAAAGTATTTTAAAATGTATTTCTTCCAAGACTATACTGTTTTATGATTTTTATCTATCTAGAAATGTTGGACTTAATGATATGGACTTTTATACCAACACTATCTATACAGATGCATGTCAAGGTCTGAGCAATATACATTTTTGATGCACTTTGTTTTTCCATGGTAGTTAAACTGTGTTGTATTTCTGAATGGAAGTATCATTCTGAAAAGAGTAGAAAGATGATTTAAAAAAAACTTACTTGAGAAATTATTCCCCTATCTTGCCTTTGTATTAACTGATGGGTGTTCAACATATTGACAAATGTCCCTTTTACATTCTTATGTTAATTACTCTTTCTTGACTACCTGCAAGAAAGAAAGCACATATAAGGTAATTATGTACATGTCCAAAATCTGACCCAGTGCCTTGTACATAGTAGGTGAGCATTGACTCTGCACAAGATTAAATGGAGATAAAACAAAAGACTCTGGTTCTCAATTAATACAGGTCAGTTTCAGTTTCCCATCATGGTTGAAGGAACTAAAGATGAAAATTTATTCTCTAGACTTATTTGTAACTAAAGAGGGAGAATTAGGGAAGGAGTAGTGGTAGAAATTTTGAGAGAAAGTGACTTTTAAGAGTTTGTAGAAGTTAAACAAGAGAATACTAGGTACAGTCACACAGATGTTTTAGATTTGAGAAAAATAAAGTTCAAAGAATTTTTTTAAATACAGTTATTTATTCTGGGATTATGTATGTTTATATTCACATGCTAATTCATACCTATTTCTTCTTGCCTGTCTCCTTTTAGGATGTTTGGTAACATGGACCAATAGAAACATCCCAGAGTAAGTAACACATAATAGACTTCCGTGGAGATCTTAAAGCAGATATGAAGACAACTTGTAAGGTAACAAATAGAAGGGATTATTTTTGACTTGGACCAGATGGCCATTGAGATCTTTTCCAACTCTGAGATCCTGTGATTTGCTCCTTTTTCAAACATAGACTTAGTTCATAGAACCACAGTATAATTGGATTCAGAATTTAAAAAAAAAACTTAGAGATTATCAAGTTCATTTTACTAATTTTACAGTTGAGTAAACTGAGGCATAGAGTACATGAGACTTACCCAAGCTGTTAGCGATAGAGCCAGATTTTGAATCAAATCTTCTGATTTCAAGTTCTTTTAAAAGATGACCTCAAGTGTCCATAGTGAATCAAGAAATCACAGTTCCCAGTTTGTCCTAGAAACCCAACTGATACAAATTACAGAACATAGTAAGAATTTTGTATTATAAGTATTATATATCAAATTCCCCTAAGTTTTGAGTCATCTAAATCTTGTTTTAGAGTTCTAAATGTTATTCTAAGATAGCCCATCTTGTAGAAATAAAATCTGCAGATACCTCCCCACTTGTCAACCACATTGCATTTTCCCCCAAAATATTTTAAAAAGAATTCACATTCGGGGCAGCTAGGTGGTGCAGTGGATAGAGCACCAGCCCTGAAGTCAGGAAGACCTGAGTTCAAATCTGTTCTCAGACACTTAATATCCTCTAGCTGTGTGACCCTGGGCAAGTCACTTAACCCCAATTGCCTCAGCAAAAAGCAAAAAAAAAAAAAAAAAAAAGAATTCACATTCAATTGGTGCTATATTATATACTCATATCAAGAATCACTTGTTAATAGAAGTTAATATAAAAATAGATAAAGCCATTGATGCGAGATCATTGATGTAATTTTTACAGATCTTGTAAAACTCTAGGGCATTTTTTATTGTTTCAGAAATGGTCAAAATTTATTTATTCTTTGGATAGAAATAAAACTAGCAATATTCTTTATACAAGATTTCTGTAGAAAAATACTTTTCTTTCCCTTTGTTAAATGTTTATTTCTAGAGACATGAAAATTTCCTTTAAAAATACTATCTTTTCTTTTCAAAAACTGGTAGCAAACAACAAAACAAAACAAAACAAAAACAACAAAAACCAAAGAAACCTAATAAGAAGTAAAGGATGAAATGATGAATTTTGAAAGTTTTGTTTTTCCTTTACCAGGAAAAGGAAAAACAACATCCAAGTCATATATAGAAGTTTGGGACCTAATAATAATATGTCTAGAAAAGCATACATTAAAATAAAATGTCACTTAGAGACCTCTAAGAAGCAAATAAAATTTTTCTGTAAGAAAAATCCATTATTTTTATTTCATTTATTTTATTTTATTAGTTTTTGTTTATTAGTGTTTTCCTTTTCCTCCCTTTTATTTCAAGGCCTATATGATTGTATCAAGACAAAATCATATACTTTTAGCCTCTATCTTCTACAGAAGTTTCTTCTAACATTTCCTCACTGTAGAGGATTCCTTAAATAAAAATTCCCTTCAACAAAGTAATTGGACAATTTATTTGTCATTTAAAGTCTTAGGGAATTGTTGAGGGTGGGGAAAGAATAAGCAACTTTTCCATGATTCTATATAACTCATATGTCAGAAGCAGAGTTTCAAATCAGATCTTCTCTACTGTCAGGTAGCCTTCTCTCCACTTAACCATATTACATCTCATGGATAGCCTATCCCATTAAAAAATGTACCTTCAGAGAACAAAAGACTTTGCTGCTGATAATACCAACTTTGTAAATTACCTTCATGCAGAAATATTCTGTGGACTGCTTAATTATAATTTTTCCCATTAGTTTTGTTTTCCTTCATTATCTTGCCCTCACTCTAAGGTTCTATAATATAACTTACAAAAGAGAAGTCAAGAGATGCTGGGGAGAAAATGAGAAAAACCAAGAGGAAGTAAAAGTATAGGTAAACCAAATTATTGTTGTGAATAGAAAGGATGTCACAGGATTTCTTTACTATACTTTTAACATGAAGAAATAGAGATATTTAGGAAAGCTTCATTTTAATTGTGGTTAGCATGCATTTTAATTGGCTATAAGAAATGCTGTCCTCATAGTGCTACAGATTTGCCCTGGTGAAAATTAATTTTGTCCCTGCCTTTCAGGATAAAGACCTTTATTTAGGGAAGGAGTAGGTCAGTCAATTTATATGATATGTCCCTTAATTTGGCTGCAGTTCCCCTAATCTAGTAGTTGTAGGGTGATTGGTGAAGAAGCTGGGTGAGGGTGGAGGTGGGGATGGAGAGGGAGAGGGAGAGGGGTAATAAATAGAAATTCCAAAGGATTTCGCAGGTTTAGAGAGTGGTGACACATGTTATCTCCTAAGCTGCCACAGCATGGAATATGATTTTGCACTGCCATGTCATGTTGGCCCATGATAAACAGAAGCCATTTATTTTCTAAGAAACAATAGCAACCAGATATGACAAGTTGAGCTGGCCCACTACGATGCAATTGTGTTATTTTCTGATAACGGGGAGTATAGCTTGTGTCATCTCTGTATATCACTTTTTCTGTGTAAATTTGGTAGTTTTTTTTTTTTTTAGTTTAAAAGACAAATCCGGCTTTTACTGCTTTTATTATCTTTGATTGCTTATATGGCAAGAGCAGCTACCCCCTCCATTAAGCTAACATTAAGAAATTATGTAGAGAGACTTGAATTAAGAATTAATATGACTGCTATCTATAATAAATAATTAGGTTGCTTTGAGATGATAAAACTGTCTGCCACTTGGCTCCATTTTCTGGCATAGGTCTATATCCAAAGAAACAGTCATCTCCAGTTCTATAATGCTCATGAGTTCTTTTCAAGGGTGCATCCATTGTATTCTTTTAGTTTGAAAAAATCTGGAATGGCACTTCAGTTAAATGGAGAATATATGATGACCTTTGTTTTCTGAAAATTATAAATAATCATACTTGGATACCTTAGTTTAAAAAAAAGGATGAATTTAAATTTCAGACTGTACTATTTTTCCTTTATTTATTTATTTTTTTCTATACAGTCCTCTTGACAGAAAGCTAGAATTGATCAGATAAGGCCTTCCTACGTTTTTATCTTTTCCTTTGTAGAAAAATGCATCTGTGACTGTCTACTACACAATTCAGAAAGCATTTCTCTGGCCTTGCTTCATTTCCAAATTCTATTGTAAATTCTCTCAGCCAGTATACTTTCCCACAGAAGTCTAGGTGCCCATAAAAGGCTGGCGAGATCTGTGTATGTTATAATGCTGTTATAAAACTGTCCTTGATATTAACAGACACTGTATATTAAATACACAAAACTGTTAACAATAACTTGAAGGTTGAAACAAACCCCTGAAAGCAAATAAATTTATGCTGACACTGAGCAATAGGGGGCTTTTCACAAAAAGATTAGAACACAAGTGGTGAACCCAGTGGAGCTGAGTAAATAGAGCTTGTTTCTCAATGTGGGAAAGAATGCTGGCATGGCAAGACATTGGTGGGTTGAATTAAGAAGACTAATGAAGTTTACTTCTGAGTCTTCCTTAGAACAATACCTACTCTTTGAACTGTGATTTCCTTGTCAATAATAAATGTTATTTCAAACTTCTGGGCCATATATAATAGCAAGATTCCAGAAAAAGATTCTTGAATTTGCATTTTCCTTTGGATCAGCTCCATTCAACTCAATTCTATTTATTTAATTCAATTCAGTTCAGATCAATAAAATGCAATTCACTAATTATGTTACTGCTAATAGCTGGCATTTATATAATGATGGGTTTTTATATTTGTAAAACACTTTACATATATTATTTCATCTGATCCCCACAACAACCCTATTAGTGAGATACTATTATTATCCCCATTTTACAGATGAGGAAACTGAGATTGAGAGAAGTCAAATCACTTACCCAGAGTTAAATAGCTAATAATGTGTGTCCTAGATAGTATTCAACTTAGATCTTACAGATTCCAGGTCTAGCATTCTATCTACCAAGCCACCACCTAACTGCATCTTACAATACAATTTAAATCAAGTAAAACACATTAATTAAATAAAAGAATATTAAAGTTGGGAAGGACCTCAAGTCCAACTGTTTTCTGAGTAAGAATAGATCCTAAAATATTCCCAATGTATAATCAGTTTTTGCAAGAATAAGAAGGAATTCAATACTGCCAGAGATAGTTTGTAAATACCTGAATATTTCAAATGCTTACTATGTGCAATGCATATAGGTACCTAGGATATACTTCATTAATCACATATATAAATTATGAGATAATGATATGATATAAATATATGATATAAGGATATGATATCACATAAATATATGATATATAAATAATGACAAAAGTAAAGAGAGAGATACAAAATTCTATAAAGAAAATTTAAAAGAGAGACTTCTTTTTATCAGAAAGCATCAAGGAATTCTGACTTTATAGAAAGTGTATCTGAGCTAATCCTTAGGAAAAAAAGAAAGATTTTAGCAGTAAAGAGACATGGAGGTTGAGTTTTCTAGTAAAGGAAAAGAGTTTGTAGAAAAGCATAGAAAAGACAGAGAGCAGTAAAAGATTATGAAACAACAGCTTATAAATTAGTAGGAAAGGTAGATTGCAGCCAGATTATGAAGGGCCTTAAATACTAGCTAAGGAATATGTATTTTATCCTATATATAATTGGGAAACATTAAAGATTTGGAATAAGCTATGCATTAGAAATATTAATTTGTTAGCTAAATGAAAACTAGATTGGAGAGGGAAGCAAACAATAGATAACAATAACTTTTTCAATCAATGATTCATTATTGAATATTTTTTTTTCATTCTGCTGCTTTATTTACTTCATAGAGTTGTTATTGTTCAGTCATTTTTCAGCTGTGTCTGACTCTTCATGACTCCATTTGGCATTTCCTTGACAAAGATATTGGAGTGGTTTGCTATTTCCTTCTCCAGCTTATTTTACCAATGAGGAAACTGAGGTCCAGGATCACACAGCTATGTCTGAAGTCAAATTTGAATTCAGAAAGATGAATCTTCCTTAGTTAAAACTGAGCATTCTATCAGTGCACCACCTACCTGCCCTAGTGAGAATAGATAAATGGACATGGAAGGATATAAACTAAATTTTCATACACTTACTTTTAGAAGATTTGTTTCTTTCCTTAAGTCCTCAGACTAGGGAAAGGGATCATAAGAAAGTTGTCAGGGTCAGCACCGCACCATAGTAAATATGTAGCAAGAAGTTCAGAAGCCACCAGGAAATAAGTTCCTTCTCTCCTATAAGCAGATGGATAATTTGTTCTTGTGACTCTTTAAAAAGAATAGGAAACTGGAGACTTGAATTTTGATCCTAGCTCAGACACTATCTGACTGTGTGATTTTGGGTTTTATTAATATCTCTGGGCCTTAGAGACGTTTATATAAATTGAGAGTACTGGATTAGATTAACTGGAGTTTTTTTCAACTTTAAAGCGGGATAGTAGAAAACCTAGATAATAGGTTTTGTTTTGTTTTTTACAGTCACATCTAAGAGGATCTGGAGTTGAATTGAAATAAGAATCCTGTCCTCACATTATGCATATTTTGCTCTCAATAAGACTTCTCTTAACATTACTTTTAATGAAAACTTTTCTTCAAAAGCTTGAGCTGAAACAAGTGCTGAGTGAGCCTAAGAAGTCTGGAAGATTTAAGGGAGCTTGAATAAACATAATTGAAACTCTTATCCAAACCTTATCAGAACTGTCCAAACTTTTTTGTCTGCAATAGTAGGTAAGAAATCCCATGAGGCTTTCTCTATTTCTGGTTACCAATTAAGCTGAAACAAGAGCAGCTTTTTACATCATATTTGGGCACTTTCTCTCAGATCAAGCAAGTAGTGCAGAGATTAGTGAAAATGGAAATTAACAAGGGAATGAAATTGCCCTGTTTTCTGAAATGTACAAAATTTGTGGTGATTTTTTCAATTCTAGATAAATATCTGTATGATCTTTGCTTTTCTAAATGGTTAATATGATTTTTCTTTTATGTTATATTGGAGTAGCTCCTATCATTGAGATCCTCCCTATGTATTATACTTGTATGCCTATGATTTGACTCAACATTTTCCTATCATTTCCTTGTGAAATCTTAAACCATTGCTTTTTAAATGAAATTATACAATAGCTTCAAACCATTTCTTTTTAAATTGCCAGGAAATCAAGAATTCTGAGACATACTTCACATTTTTAAAAAATGAACTTTACACTTGCTAGGTTTTTCCTAATATTCATTCCAATATCCATATCTATATTTCCATACATCTACCTATAGTTATGTAGAGATATATATGATTATATATACATATATATGAGACTACTCAACAACTTTGTCCACAATTTGTGATGCTTGAAAAAACATCTTTGATAAATATAATTCAAACTTGCTTTGACATGTATAGTCAATCAAATTTAACTAAAAAAAAATTAACACTACCATCACCAAACCTAATGTTGAGCTATTATAGAGTACATCACTCTTAGCAATAGTTTTAGTATATGTATTGCTCTTGACATCAGCATTGAATCCTGACTTTTCTTACATCTGAACATTTCTTTAATTGCCCTAAGAGAAATGATGTGCAGGTAAGTTTCATTTACATTGTTAACTAGTTCTAGGGAGTATGTAAGCACATTTTTTTTAAAATTTTATCATCATATTACGTAGCAGGATTGCTTGCATCACATATTTGCAGCACAATCCTTTTAAAACTTACTGTGTTTAACATAGTTTTTTTTTGGAAAACACTAGGTGCTTAATAATTGTTTCTTGAATTGAATGAAGTTATTGTTATATTATGTGAATGCAGTCTGTGAATATGTGAGAATTTGTTAATGTATATGCATTTCATTATATTAAAATGCATATATATGTATATGTACATGTACAATCAAGTAGACTAAATCAAGTTTGTAAAATTTTTTGAGTTGAAAAACTAATTATAAATCATTGTGAAGGGAACAAAATAGATGACTGAGAAATCAAATGGCTGAGTAAATTGATTGTGTCCTTATATCCTTAGTTGTATATGCGAAATACTGGTGATTTATAAAGTATCAATAACCCAAGAATTAGCTTTAATGAGTATACTGCTATCTTTCTGTTCCCTTTGTTTCTTCCTACCTTTTTGTAACAGTTCCTACCTAGCAAAAGGCTTGCACTATGGGCCTGTTATCACAGAATCATAGAATTTTAGAGTTAGAAGGTGTCTTGGTAGGCATATAGGCCAATTTATAGCTGAAAAACAATGTGCTTGACAAATGGATATCCTATTTTAATTTGAAGACCTTCATTGAAAGGGAATCTATTATCTCCCAAAGCAATTCATATCAATTGTGGCCAATTCTAATTATTAGGAAGTGATCTGTACCACCAACCCCTCAACAATAAGCCTAAATTTGCCTTTTGCAAGTTCCACCTACCCTGGTTTTGTCCTCCAGGGCCAAACAAAACAAGTCAAACCCCTTCTTCATGTTATAATCCTTCATATACTTAAAAAGAGGTATCAGATATCTCTGAGTCTTTTCTTTTCCAGGCTAAACATTTCTACTAATTTTCATAAGGCATGGACTAAAAGTCTTATCATCCTGTTTTCCTGTTTCTGGACTTTATCCAACTTATAAACATCCTTCATAAGGTATGATGTCCCAAACTAAATATGAAATAAACTGTCCAATGAATCTCCACATTGAACTAGGCTTGCTCAGTATCTGAAAGTTGGCTGCCTGGTGATTTATATCATTTTGAGGCAACAGAAGTTCATCTGTTATAAAATCATCTACTAAGGTGTTAAGGTGTTATAAATTTAAAAGAAATATTTGCACAAATTAAATCATGTATTTTTACAGCATAAGGGGAAAATATTGATGCTTACAGAAGATGTAACTTCCAAGTATTTAGAACCCATTTCTAGGGTCTACTGATATCACACTGTTTCTTAGCTAATAGGAAAGGATTCTTGGTCTAGTTAATTGTGACATGACAAATTAATTCTGTTATAGGTTGTGGAAATTCATTAGGAGAATCACTCCTTGATATTCCCCAATGGCCAAGGTGTTTGTAGAGATATTAATCTCCTTTTTTTCTCTCCAGTAAGTTTTTTTAAAATTCTCTTTTCTTTCTATGGTAATATTTTTTGAAGGTTGTTTCTTTACTCTCTTTTCATTCACCCTCACTGCTTTGGAGATAAAAAATCATCAGTTGAATTGAAGCACTTCTCAGATGTTTTGAAAAACTCAGTTTCTCTCTCTCTCTCTCTCTCTCTCTCTCTTTTATTAAAACAGATTTAAATCTGAAAATTCATTCATAGATTTTAATTGTTTACAAACTCTAAAATAATTTCTGCAAATGAAAGTGAACTTTAAAATTATAATGAATATGCTTTGAGATATAATAGCTTAATTTTATTTTCATGAAAAGGGTAAACTATTATAATATCCCTAATTTGGATTGCAGTATTGTAATATTATGAAGAATGGAGGAATATAGATAAATTAATCTAGTCTAACAAATGATTTTATAAAATCATTAGACCTGGAAAAAAACCTATGTAGTTTAACCCATTTGCATTGGCCCCACATTGGCCCCCATCAATGTTTTAAGTTTACTGCCTGATTTTTCATTAGATTCACTGAAGACTTTTTAGATTTCTTTAAACTCTAGCTGGCTCAGAGGCCAATCCTTATAATAATTATTATTATTTTATTATTTATCATTATTTTAAGTTGTGTTAAGTAAGTGGGGGAAACCCCTAGGGTATTACAATTAAGAGATATTTTAGAGACCATCTAGTTCAAACTTTTTATTTTATGTATTATTTAGGACCAGAAAAAATCTTTAGGCTCTTCTAATCCACTACCTCCTCAACCTACTGGGAAGGAAACTGAGGTCCAGGGAATTTAAATGACTTAACTGACGTTACAAGACATTAAGGAGAAAAGATGTAATTTGAACCCTAAATCCAACATTTTTCTTCTATACTATATTTATTCTTCAGATTTTTGGCCATATGTGCATAAAAGACAAATAAAGATAAAATATTATTTTAAAGTTTACAATATCAAAGACTATATATATATATATATATATGCTTATTACTAAAAGAACTGAGTAACCAGCATTTTAAGAGATCAGGTGAGTTTGAAGTTGTGGCAGTATGAGGAAGGAATGGCCAAGGAAGTCTGACTCTCACTTGGGTAGCCTTTAATTGAATAGTCTTTAATTCAAAGTACAGAAAATTTAAAATAAGCATGGTATAGTGGAAAAGAAACTCAATTTGTGTATAAATCCCACCTTAAAAATTTACTAATTGTAAGAATGAATATAAATAGCAATCATTTTTGTTTTGGCCAGAAAGCCTGAGGGTTTTCCCTTCCCAGGTTTATTTATATTATTATTATTATTATTGGACAAGATGAAAAAGATCATTCTTTATTTCAATTCCTACCTAGCCTTAATTACTGAATGGGTGTGGCCTCAGGCAAACTGAGACCTGTTGAAGACCTTAGCTTAAAAAGACCAAAGTTTTCCATTGACATCCAGGGCCATTTCCATTCACTTTGATCTAAAACTTGCTACTGGACCCAGATGACTCTGGAGGAGAAAGTGAGGCTGGTAACCTTGCAAAGCCCTCCCTTACTTAAATCTAATTCACTTGCATGTCATGTCTACCTCCTGATGTCATGGTCTTCTTCAAGAACAAAAAACAAAAAAACAACAATGCTGGGCAATTAATTTAATTTCTGTCTTTTTTTTTCTCATCTGCAAATAAGAGGGGTGGACTTTGTTGTCTTTAAGATCTTTCCTAACTCTTATTTTAGGATCCTATGCTCTAAATGCCAAATACTGACTATGTTTGCCTAGTTACAGCTGTCAACTAACCATGGCCCCTAATAACCCAGGCAGCAAACTTGGGAAACTTGACTAGGAAGTTTCCAAGGTGATAATACCATTTGTTCAGGAGTCATACAGTTCTGGATCCAAATGCTGAAAGTCTATTATTAAAGCACAACCCAATATTTAAGAATATTAGACTGACAGTTTTGCTAATACTAATTAAAAGAGATATTTAACCCACAATCTGTAACTTTTCTGTTGTCATTCATTTGGAGAGAAATTATATTAGATAGTACATCAAAATGTTTTCTGAATGGATGAATAAATCATCTTCTAGGAGTTTAAGCAGGGGCAAATTGTACAATATATAAAGTATATTTTCCTCTTGATTGACCTCCCCATTCTGGTTTTTTTTTTTGTCTCAAGTATGGAATTTCAACATTTCTGTTGCCAAGAAGGCCTGTGATACCAGACATTTACACTATAGTCTGAATCTTACTTTATGTTTCACAGTGTTTTTTCACCTTTTTTTGTACCTTTGAAATAGAAAGCAATGTTCTCTATGAAAGACCATTGAGGAACAGAGTAGATATTTCAAGGTCCTTCTAATTTCTAATCACATAGATCAAATCTTAAGTTTGAGGAACCTATTAATATAACAGCACAATTAGTCACTTTTATTTGATAAGAAAGTGGAAATAATAAATGAATTTAATTTTTCATGTTCTCTCATTCCCTTTTCAGAACACTCAAATGATAACATGGAACCTGACTAGTAACTTCTGTGGAAGCAGACTGGTATTTTCATTGAAAGAACTTGTATTCTTTATGCATGCTATATTATTAAGCATTAGCAATATGTTAGATGCCACAAGTAATAGCTGGAAGAAAGACAGAAAGCCTTTGTCACCAAGGACCTAAGAGAAAATTGTATTTCTTTCAAAATCTGATCATAATACTTTGAGATCCTTTGATAGATGTGGTTTCCTTTAAAATAGTTCAAATGCCACCTTTTTTCATAAAATCATCCCAGTTGACCTTAGATGCTATTGTCTTCCATCCTTTAACTACCTTATATTCAGAATGCTATTTTGTACACACACACACACACACACACACACACACACACGCGCGCGCGCGCGTGCGCGCGCACGGTCACGCGTGTATACAATTGTCTACTCAGGTGGAATGAAAGTTTATTCAGGGCACTTTTGACATTGTATCTAATGTCTAGTACATTGTGGGATGGGGATCAGTTGTTCAGTCAGTTCAGTCATGTCCCAACTCTGCAACACCATTTGAAGTTTTCTTGACAAAGATATTGGAATAGTTTGCCATTTCTTTCTTCAGTTCATTTTACAGATGAGAAAGTGTGGCAAACAGGATTAAGTGACTTGTCCAGGGTCACACAGCTAGAAAGTATCTGAGGTAAAATTTGAAGTCAGAAAGATGAGTTTCCTTAACTCCAGGTCTGACACTATCCAATGTGCTACATAACTGCCTCTGGTGTAGGGATGGGCATAGGACCTGGGATTTTATTTCTAAAATGAATGCTCAACTGTGGAAACTCTCTCTATGTGGGTTGGAAACTTCACATCAACTTAGAGTTGTCAGCAACTGCTTTAGCAGTGATATAAAACTTAAACTGTACATAAGGATCACTGTGGTTGCATATTGTCTTTTAAAAACCATATATTAGCATTATATTTTTATTTATTTTATTAAATATTTCTCAGTTATATTCTGGACCATTTGGGAGAATTTTGGGCTACCTACAGTCATGGACCATTGCTTGACACTTCTGGTCAAGAGCATTGGGCACTTTGAGGTTACTTGCCCCAAATCAGAAAGTCATGGGAGCTTTACCCCTTCTTTCAGGGAGGTGCTATTGAGTCTGGAATGTGATACCTTGCTTATAGCCTTGGCAGAAATTATTGGAAAGCAGTATGAAAACAGTCTGCTAATTTATTTTTCTTTAGTGACAAGAAGTTATAAGTTTAATAAATTATTCAAAGATTGACTAGTTTTACATTCTCTGGTTTTTTTGGTATACCATATTAAGATATTTGAAGAAAAAAAAGAATCCATCAATGAAAAATTGGGTTAGTGCCCATTAAGTGTCAGGCACTGTACTAGATAAAAGGCAGAGAAAGATCTATCTTTCTATGTAGATAGATACAGAGATATGTATATATACATACATGTACACACATCTGTAAACACAAACATATTAATATTATTTAAGTTAATAAAGTTGATTTGATAATCTAATCATATACCAGGCATGCCGTATTTCTTCTTTTTTTCCTACCAAGACTGGGATTCAAGCATGACATGAATGGAAAAATTACCTCTATAGCTTACAATGTCTTATTGGCCAACCTCTTTTTAGTGTTAAAGTCTGGGTAACTTCCTCCAGTGGTGGGACTTTATCAAGAATGCTTGTCCTAAAGACTATTTTTATATATAAAGATGATCTACTCCTGGAAGGTAATGAAATCTCTGTGACTTTTTTTTTTTTTTTTTTTTTTTTTGCTGAGGCAATTTTGAGGCTGTCTTGCCCAGAGTCACACATGTGACCATTTTCAATGGTTTGCATATAATAATCACATATTTATCTAGCTAGTTCCTTATGACCAAGAACCTCAATCCATTTTACAATGCAGGTCAGAAGAGTGGGAGCTATGGTTATTGTTTTGTTGAGGATTCATGACTAGTTACTCAGAAACCCTAGACCTTCATACAACTTTCCAACTATTATGTCTAAGCTATACTGCCCAGATAATCTTTTTTTTGTGTGTTTCTTCTAATAGAATATAAGTTCCCTGAGTCTTGCTTTTTTTTTTTGTCTATATTTATATCTCCAGCATTTAGTGTAGTGCCTGCAACATAATAAGCTTAATCTATACTTTATCAATTATAGTGGAGTCATTCACCCCACCAGTGCTGAATCAGTAGCACGTGATTTCCTTGTTTTGGGATACTTTGTTACTGCTTTGGGATATATAGTTATCAATGGCAACATATTTATTTTGTGCTTGTTTATAGGATCATAAATCTCATTAGAAGGGTCTTTAGGTATCCTCATTTATAGATGAGAAAACTGAGGTCTAGATCAATTAATAGGTAGTGAGGAGTAGAGCCTGAATTTGAATTCCTGTTTTCTCACTCCACATGCTACCTTCTTTTTACAGAATCATACCCCCTCCTTTCCATCTCATAGATTTTAGGCCCAAAGATCCTCCCAATTCTGTTGAAGAGACTTTTGTAAAAGGGATTTTCTCTCAGCATGTTGGTTTGAAAGCACATTTGTTTGTTTGCTTTCTTGTTTTTATATTGTTAGGTCCAGTTAATCTATTTTTACTCCCTCCCCCCTCAAAGAATATCATGGTTGACAGTAGGATTATTTCTCTTAATGCTTTTCTTTTCTAGAGAGCACTTTCTAAATTTTAGATAAATAATTAAAATGTGGCTATTGAAGATAGGTGAATTAAGTCTCTGTTAATGAGCAAGATGTATAATAAGTTATATTATTTATGCTAGCATATTTGCATGTGGTAGCAAAAACTTAATTAAAAACTGAACTAACAACAGGAGAACAAAAAAGACCTAAGAAACATTCCTTCTGAAAAGGCCCCTCAGAGTCATCGACCAATGTCTCTTTTCCTGTTTGGGCTTGGTTTGCCTTTCTTTTTAAAAATCCAGCATGGACCAGAGACAGGCCTAAGTTTGATCTTCAGAATGAGCCTTCATCCTAGTACAATGTGGCCCCACATTATCTTGGCTTGTAGTTTTCATTCTCCACTTAACAGGTATAAATCTCTTCCATCATCAAATGAGAGCAGCAGTGTAATCCAGATAAAAGAAAATTCTTCCATCTGAACAGCTTGATTCAGAATTATGGGCTAGTTTCAAATTTTTGCTCCTCATTCCGGGAGTTGCAACATTTCACAAGTCCCATTGAATGTGGTAGTTGATTACCCTTTCTAAGGATACAATATACCCAAATGTATTGTCAGGGAAGTTTATAAGTATCCACCTTTGGAATTCATTGAAGAAATTGTTACCTCTAAGCCTTCCTTTTCTCTTGCCCTGAAAGCCTGACATTTCTTAATCTGAGTTTGTCTTTCAGGATGTCAATGTGATTTTTGCCATGTTTTACAGTATTTTCAGTTAAAATAGTGTCATGTAAATCAATCATGTCTTCCATTTTTCTGTCAGATGCATGTAACCTTAAACCAAAGGTTTCAGACTTAATCAAAGGAGTAACTCAATTTCATTTTGCATGCTTTATATTAGAATAACAGTCTCAGGTTTGCCTCAACCTGTCTTCAAAGAAAATATGTATTAATGGTCATTGGTTAATTAATTTTCTTTTACTAAGGGAATGTGTGGGTTGAGTGATTGCCACCCACCCCCACGTATACATTTTTAGCTCTAATTCATATTTCTCTAGCTAAACAGAGTGAGCTAGATACCATGATTGCATTTTTCTTTTTTCAGAAATGTTTTGTTAAATGCAAAAAAATACAGATTAAAAAATAATATTGTCACTTCTTAACTAAGCTATAACTAGGACAAGATGACTGGGATTTTTTTTTTTTCAGGACACTGAAATTTGGAGTAGAAGCAAGTGTATTTACTCACTCCCCCACCCCCTCAACTTACTTTGTTTTAATTGCTTCATGTATTATTTTCATGTCATGAAATGTAAATTTTGATTTGGGGTACATTTGTCCTGGGTGCCAACATTACTAGTTTGAGCTTTGCCATTTTGTAGCAAAAAGTAGAAAGATAGAGACTTACTGAATTTGGAAAGAGAGAAAGAAAAAGGGAAGGGTATTACTTGTTAGCAGTGGAGTTGGGGAATCGATGAATTAAAAAAAAAAAAAAAAGTTAAATTGTCCTGGCCAAGGGATGTTCAGGGTACTTTAAATTAACCAGCTGACATAGAGCTAATGATAATATAGGGAAGTACTTGGAAAGATAAATTAGTTCCAGATTTTGTTTGGGAAATGAGAGGGAGAGAGAGAGACAGACAGAGAGAGACAGATACACACACACACACACACAGAAAGAGTGTGTGTGTGTGTGTGTGTGT
>JAJPUD010001640.1:10554-92437 GCA_023553655.1 Myrmecobius fasciatus | reverse complement strand
GAGAGAGAGAGAGAGAGAGAGAGAGAGAGAGAGAGAGATTGTGAAAGGGAGAAAACAAGATGGGAGGGAGAGACAGACAGAGAGACAGAGACAGAAAGAAAGAGGCAGAGAAATCACTTGGGAAGTTTTTTTGTTTTTTGTTTTTGAATGGGGAAATACGACAATGACATGTCCTTCACAATACTTTGGTATGAAAAAGTATCACCAACACTATAGTTGCATGTATTGCATAAAGAAAGGATTCTTTACCTTGGAGTCTGTGAATGTTTTTTTATTTGTTTCTGTTTTTTTTATTTCAATTCCCATCTTTATCATCATTAGTAGTCATATTGTCTGTGTTTATATCTGTCTCTATGGATCTAGTTAGCTAATTGTATTTCAATATAATTGTTTTCTTTTGCGATCTTATGTATTTTATGCTTCTGAAAACATTATTCAAAGAAGGGGTTTAAAGATTCCACCAGAATGTTAAAGGGCATCATACACAAGCACACACATATTAAGACCCTCTAGTGTAGAGGAAAGGTTACTAAATTTGTAGTCAGAAGAGCTAGATATGAGTACTAGCTCAACTATTTAGTTACTTTGGGCAAATTCTTTAGCTAAGCCTCAGTTTTCTCATCTTTAAAATGGAATAATAATAACAATACCTTACAGGATTTTGCCAAGATTTAATAAAAGTTGATGTTTTCTGTTATGTCCTTTTCTTACTGAGAAGTATTTGTTATGTCCTAATTTAAGAAAGTACATGTTCCTTGAAGAAATCAATATGGTATGACTGGTTTACCAGGAATATTTTTGCTTTGTTTTAGTGCTAGAAGATGATCTGTGAAATAAAAAGCCTATGTTGAACACTCCTTCCCCCCTTCCAGATTCATATTTTTCTTTGTCCTCCTAGGATGCATTGTGGTCATTCTCACAATTATATTTATGGGCCCAGACTTATTCATTCCACATGCACATTATGAGTAGTTATTATATTCTAAGATGCCAGATACTCTTTAATTGTAATGGTGTCTACTTTTATCGAAACTCTTCTTACTTTATTACTGTAAACAACTTTGATCATAATGATGCCATTTGAAAGAGCTGATCAAGCTGAGAAAAATGACACCACAGTCATAAAGTCACACTATATATAGCTATTAACATTTTATAGTGCATATAAGAAAAAGTGTTCCAACTTGCAACTACAGACAAAAGAGAAAATTAATTTTAAACCCAGGATAATATATTTGAAGATTACAAATATACCACTTAAAATAATTTCTATCTGGAGATATTTCAGACTCCAGCATTATGACCTTCAGTACAAAGGATGGATGTATAGAGTTGTGTTTTGCAAAGCATCAAAGAAGTCCATTTTGCCCTGGCTGAGGACAAAAGTCACTTTCTAACAGGAAATAAGAATAATAGAATCAGAGATTTAGATTTAGATGTGAAGTATAGGATAATAGCTCTAGAACTAGAAGTAAACTCAAAAGCCATCTAACCCAACCCTCTTATCTTAACATTGAAAACTGTAGCCCAAAGAGATTAAATGATTATTTTAAGGTCCCACAGGTGATAAGTGTGAGAGCTGGAATTCTAATTCCAGATACAGAGTTCTTCCTGCTTTTTCATACTGTCTCTCAGTATGGGAGTATATGGTGTTCAAGCAGGACTAACACTTCTGGGGTGAAGGCTTGTGAGGTTTTTTTTGGGACTACTTATCCACCTTTGGTGTCTACCAGGCACTCAACTCTTACCTGTGGGTTCAGGAAGCTGAAGCATGCATAGTAGCTATGCCCATTAAACTATCTCAGCAGATGGACTAAAATAGATTGACGGTGATCGATGGGCTTCAAACCAGTCGGTGAGTTAGGCAAATGTCTCTACCAAATATTTGAAGACTTCCCTCAGTGAAATAGTTGAATGAGAATAATTGGTTCCAATGGCCACGAAGGCTGTTGAAGCAGGTGCTGTGAAGTCCTTAGTGGCTGATCAGACATCAAAAAATGCCAAAGTCATCCACTGCATCCTGGACCATTGCCAGTTGTCTTGACTTTTGTTTTCCCACTGGACTTAGATGATGTTGGAAAAGAAAGTGAGATTGATGACTTTGTGCAACTCCGCCTCACTTAAATCCAATTCATGCACAAGTCAAGACATCACCCTGAGATGTTACTGGTCCTCTTTAAGAAGAAAG
The DNA here is from genome assembly GCA_023553655.1 of Myrmecobius fasciatus. Lineage (NCBI taxonomy): Eukaryota > Metazoa > Chordata > Mammalia > Dasyuromorphia > Myrmecobiidae > Myrmecobius > Myrmecobius fasciatus. The sequence goes on along the minus strand of JAJPUD010001640.1, from coordinate 90,249 downwards.
GACAAACAATAACTGTCTCTCAATTGTGCAGGAATTAAACACACCCATTAAGAGGGTGGAGATCTTGCTGTAAAGTTTCCAAGGTTCTTTGGTGGTTCTAGGAACTAATGCTCTTTGTAAGGCATTATTTTCCACATCACTTTCAAATTAAGTCAATGAATTCTTATTAAGTGTCTTACTGTATGTAAGACATTATAGGACTTCAAAGGAGGGTATGGTATGCATGATCCTGTTCTCAAGGAATTTGCTGCCTAATTAGGAAGATAGAGCATATATACTTGAAAAATGAACAACAATTAAATTAAAAACAGTGAAATAAATAAAATATTTAAATAATAAATAAACTGTTTAAATAATAAAATAATAAATAAATGATGAAATAATAAATAAAATAAATAAAAAATTTAAATGCTAAATAAATTGTACAAACAATAATTGCTGAAAGAGGTCAGAAAAGAGAGAAATCACTTCAGACTGATGTGGGGAGGGGGATCCTTCCTTGAACAGTTTGGCTATGAGCTGGGTCTTAGAACATGTGGAAGATGTAGATAGGTAGAGAGGAAGAGGTAAAACATTCTGAGTAGATAAGGCATAAGTAAAAGTAGATACATAATAATACACAATGATGATAGTTAACTATAGTTGGTTTATTACTCTCACACTTTTCCTCGTTATGTTTCCCTCGCTTAGCTTGTCTTTCCTTTACTTTTATGTTCAAATCCTTGATATCCTTTAAAACCCCCTAATGTCTGACCTTTGTGGAGTATTTGCTGAGGATTCTGGACCTCATAGATATCATTTTCCTCTGAATTCTCACAGGACTTAGTATAGTGCCTGGCACATAGGAATTACCTAAATTCTTGTTGACCTGAATTGATTTAAAAACTCCTTCTACACTATACAATTCAGCATGGAATAAAACATTATGTTCTAATTTTGGCTTGGTCACTAATTTACTACTGCCTTTGGCAAGTCACATTCCTATTGTGCCTCAATTTCTTCATCTTGAAAAAAAGGGGAATAGCTGAACTATATCTAAGTTCCCTTCTTGTTTAGGTTTGATGTATATTTCTTTGTATGACTTCTTGCTATTTATTATGAGTCCATTTGATTTTTTCAATAAGATTATAAACCTTGAGGTATGGTCCATATTTTATGCCTCTCAGGGCACAGATAATTTCATTTTTATTTTTATATTTTCTTTGCCTAGCAAAGGACTTAGCACATAAAAACATTCATGTACAAGTCTTTAATAATTGCTTGCTAAATGAAAGAACACATCTACAATAGATCCCTGAATTCACAGATAGCTCTGTGCCTTTTTAAAATTTTTTTTTTAATTTTTGAAACAATTGGGGTTAAATGATTTTGCCCAGGGTCATATAATTAGTAAGTGTCCAAGAATAAATTTACACTCAGGTCCTCCTGACTCCAGAGCTGGTGCTCTAACTACTGCACCACCTTGTTGCCCCAGCTCTTAATAAGTATTTTTTTGATTGGCTGATTGGGGCAGGATTTAAGGAGACTGACAGGGCACCAAATTTGCCATAGCAGAAGTCTTTTTATGTTTTCAATATATAATTGTTAAATCCAATAAACTGGCATCATCTTAGACATGGGTTAACTAACAATATATCAGCAGAAATAAAATCTGTATATTGAGGAAGTAGAATTTGAGTAACAGAAATGGAAAGAGGAAACAAAGTGATCAGAATAGAGTAAAAGGGTCAAATGGAGAGAATTTGGTGAGAGGAGTGTCAAAGTGAGGAAGATAGTAAAAGCAAGAGTAGTGAAGTGTGAACACAAGGTGCATTGTAGACTAGAATAGGAGGGATAGGGTCAATATCAAGATAAGCTTAAAGGCAGCCAGAAAACCAGAACAAAGGAAGACTTTTGAGATAAAAACTAAATGATAGTTTGGTATGTTCCTTCTATACTCAGTCAGAGTTCATCTAAAGCAAAGCCAAGAGCTCAGGACTCACTCTTTTTTCTTTCTTAAAAGGTCATTTATGTCACATTTTAACTCTTGCATGGCCCAGACTGCCTGGTGGCCTTAACATTGCATTTCCTGGTAATAGCAGTCAAAGTTTCAACCTGACACTTTCTAGCATGCTCTAGAAAGCAGTGTCCAAGCCCATTTCTAATCACTGGCTGGTATCCCTTTGAGACCCAAAGAAGGCAGGTAGGTCACAGGATGAATTTATTCTCGCAACACATAAGACAAATTCTCACACTTAGGTCTCCTGTCCCACTACATGAATATGTCTTCCAGTTCAATTTCCTCTACATTTGTTCTTCCTTCTTCCCAAGGGCCTTGTCCCTTGTGATTTCTGAGTTCTGAAGTCTACTCTCCTGAGTGATAAGTCTTTAATCATAATGGTTCTTTCATGAGGGGCCCCAGAAATGCTATTTCATAGTCAGCACATCTCATTCTCTCCTCTACCTCCTCACTGCCCATCATACAGTAAGTATTTTAAGCACTTTATCTATCTATTTATCCATCTATCTATCTAGTTCCATTTGTACATTTGCCTGTCTGTCTAATGTTGGTACTACCAACTTCAGCCACTCTTCTGTGATGGACCTGCCTCCATTACCATTTAACTGACTATCCCTTTTTTCATCTTTCAATAAGATCTCTTTGCCCATTTTCGTATTAAACATGGGACTGCCATTCTATTGCCTGTTGCTGCCTCCTCTCAGTGGTAACACTGCACAGTCACAACCCTAACAGCAAAAAAGGAGGGTTGTTCTAGCCAGAATTTGAGAATGTACCTCTCCCTTCCAACATCCCATGAAAAAGATCAGGCAGCTTTCAGGCTAGATCTAGGACTGCATCTGTATACCACGCCAATGCTGTATTTCCATAAGAAACTAACTAGTTGATAGACTCATAGGGGTGATTGTCTTAGTGCCAAAACAAGATTAGCCTACACAGATATTTCAGTCAAGTATGCTGTGGATGCCAGGCTGGTGTGAAATGGAGTGAGAAGGGAAGACAGTAGTTTTAAGTTTATATTTATAAGTAGAATCTAATTTAGCAATTAGATAGGCCACAGTCTAAGTACTACTCTCATTACTATTCAGGGAAGAAGGAAAGAGAGGAAATAGTCATGGAGTTGGGGACTGGACCAGACCACCTGTGGCATAAATAACAGAGTTCCTTGAGACAGATGTATACTACATTTTTTTCTACCACAGCCAAACATAGATACTTCTTCCCCCCTTTTCTCATCATTTTCTGTCTCTATCCCTTCTTCATCCCTTTTCTACTGCTTGCCCTTAAAAATTTCTTCTCTCTTGCTTTAGCCTTCCATTTTTCTTTGACTCCTGGGCTTAATCTTAGCTCCCCATCTTATCTCTTACTTTAACTAAGCAACATTTGGTATTCCTTCAGTGGATTCAAAGCCAAAAGTGTTTCTGAACCTTGATAAAGGAAAATAAACTGAACCTTACAAAAATTGAATAGAATGACTAACTTCATTCACTGTTTTGTTTGGGTTTTGAGATTTACTTCCAATTTTATCTGATTTTTTTACTCTATCTTCCTGTATTCTCTTTGTGTAATTATTAATTGAAATAATAATATTTGTATAGTGCTTTAGGATTTGCAAAGTTTTTTATATAAATTCTCATTGATGTATACAACAGCCCTGTTAGGTAGGCACTCTAACCCTATTATCCCCATTTTACATATGAGGGAATTAAGGGTGAGAGGCAAAATAATTTACCTAGGACCACAAAGATATGAAATGTCTGAGGCTGGGTTTGAACTAACTTTTCTTTCACTCCAAATCTAGCACTCTAGTCCTTGCCCTATTCCCTATTATGCCTGCAGGCTACTAACTATTCCTAGAAATTCCAGTATCTAATGGGATATTCATAGTGTCACCAAACTATTTGTATGACTTCAGGTAAATCATTTAATTTCTTAGTGTCTCAGTTTCCTCTTCTGCAAAATGAAAGAATTGGGCTAAATGACTTCTAAAATCTCTCCCAGCTCTAAAATTTTAAGATTTTAAATTTGAGAGTTTAAGAGGCACAAGAGGCAGAAAGCCAGCTCAAAAGTTACAAATACCCAGGTTCAAATTCCACCTCTATAACATTGGATTTGTGGCTCTATGCGAGTCACTTCATTCTCTGTGTTTTAAGCAACTTCTCAAGGCTGCAACTTGCTGAATCATTGCTGCTCTGAATTGGTAAAGGCAGTTTTCTCATTGAAAATTCTCTGCACCAAAGAATTCCCAAGTCTGGGTCCAAAAATTCCCCCCAAATTTGAAAATATGCATTAACCAATCAAGACAGCTAGATAGTACAGAAGATAGAATGCTGGACCTGAAATTAGGAAAACTCATCTTAAATTCAAATCTAGCCTCAGATAACTTACTAGCTGTATGACCCTAGGCAAGTCATATAACCCTTTTTTGCCTCAGTTTCCTCATCTATAAGATGATCTGGAGAAAGAAAAGGCCAACCATTCTAGTATCTTTACCAAGAAAATTTCAAATAGGGTTACAAAGAGTTGGACACAACTAAGAAGAGACTGAATAAGAACAATTAATCAATCTATACATCTCACTGTGACTATTGTGAATCAGATAGATGCTAAGGAGAGTATAAATAAAATAGTAAAAACAGAGGTCCTATTCTCAGGGAAGAAACAGAAGATTATGACATAGTTCTACAATAGAAGAAAGTATATAATAAGCATTAATTGGATAGGCAATAAAAAATTCAGACCACTAGCTGGCAAGCACAGTGCAATAGAGAAACGGGCCTGGAGTCAAAAAGACTCTAAGGTCTGTCATCTGCAGTTTTCTCAACTGTTAAATGGGGATGTTATTATAATAACACCTTCTCTCCCAGGTGTTTATTAAACAACATGCATTAAGGGCCTACTCTGTGCTAAGCATTGAGCTAAGAGTTTGATAGAAAGTGTAAAGAAAAAATATTTGGGGAAAGCCCATGAGGACACAGGATTGGTTATCTGAGCTAATGGGAACCTGGGACAGAGTAGACAAAAAAAAGGGATAAGGTTTAATAGTTGGTCAGTTTTTATTGTGTCTTTAAATAGAAAAACTTATTGTGCTCCTTCGGGGACTCAGACAAAGGGAGAAGTTTACCATTGTGAGCATACATCCTCCCGTGGCCTAAATTAAGAACCAGAGGACAACTGTGAATTATCCTTTAAAAAAATCCCTCATAGAATAACGTTCTGTTCCTGCAATATGGTAAATCTGAGTAATTTTAGTATAGCATATGTTGCAGTCCTAAAATAAGCTAACAGATAACAACCGTGAGCAAAAGTTCTAAATAAATAAAGAAATAGATAGATGGATAGATAGATAGATAACTCTAAACTCCAGAGCAGAGAACAGCACATTGGACTGAGAATTAGGAGATATTGTATAAGTCAAGATGTGTGGCATGTGGTAAGTCACTTTTCCCCTATGAGCCTCAGTTTCCTTGTATGTAAAATGAGGAAATTGGGTTAATATTCTTCCCAGTTCAGATTTTATATTTTCTTTTTTATCTTACACCTTCATTATAGTCTACCATAGTCTTGTCAAAGCCCCACCTTTTCGATCCCAACTCCCTAACCCTCTCTACTAACATGTGTCTTCTGATCCAATTTTCATCAATGACATGGGTCATCATTTCCTTGTAAGATTGCCCTGACCAATTAAAAAATGCAAAAATGTGCTATAGTGTCCTCTTTGACTGTATCCCAACTCTAGGCTTCTTTCCACTGTTCCTCTCCTCCTCCCCACACTCAAATTAAAATGTAGTGATTATATATCTCATTCAGAAAATGATTTAATAAATGAATACATTTTAAAATATTAAAGATGATTAGGCTTAATGTATTATACCTCTCAGGGGGTATTATCACTTTAACAGGGAACAATTCCTCAACAACTCAAAGCAATTCATTTCCAATGATGGAAATTCAGGCATCTCTAACTTGCTGTTTGAGGACAGGGAGGGGCTTTCCCTATTTCCAACACAGTTACATATGTGGCTGCCTGAGTGGTAGCATGGTAAAGGATATACAGAGAGCCAGCCACTAGTCAAGATGACAGGTTCAGGCTGAGACTCTGACACATACAGATTGTGCAACCCTAGGCAAGTCACTTAACTTCTCAGTGCTCCAAGGAGCTCACTATGTGCACAAATTAAAGAGTAGGTGCTGAGCTGGATTGGTGGAGGCAGTTTCTTTATCCTAAATTCCTTGTACCAATGAAAATCTCAGGCCCAGGGGCAGATAGGTGGCTCAGTGGATAGAGCACCAGTCCTAAAGTCAGGAAGACCTGAGTTCAAATCTGGTATCAGACACTTAACATTCCCTAGCTGTGTGACCCTGGGCAAGTCACTTAACCTCAATTGCCTCAGCAAAAAGCAAAAAAAGCAAAAAAAAAAAAAAAAGAAAAAGAAAAAAAAAAAAAAGAAAATCTTAGGTCCAACTCTCTAGTTCAAAAATAAATGAAAAAGTGAATACCTACACTGGGAAGACCATCAAGTTCCTTTTTGATTCTCCTTGTCTTTTCTTTGGCCCATATTTGGGTGACTAAGCATAGCAGTGAAATGAAAAGACCTGAAATCAGTTTAGAATGGTCCATGTTAGTTCTGGGAAAGGACTTGTTGCTACAAGATTAAACTACTAAAACTGCTAGGATTTCATTACTTCAACCTTGACCTCTTTCCCTGAACTAAATCCCCACTTTCCCCATTGATCTAGATATCTAAGAACTGGACTCAGGGGGGAAAAAAATCTTTGTTCCATCCTCATAGCTTAGTGTGGCAGGGTTAGCTAAGTTTGTGATCAAAATGCTACATTTCCTAGCCAAATGTCTATTTCCTAGCCATAACTATATATACATTATGAAATAAAACACATACATATTTCATTTCACAAAGTAGGTATGAACATGTTCATCTTTTTCAATAACATGGATATGTTTCATAAAATATATAGAGAGACATTTGTTATTAAAGATTTTTGTAAAAAAAAAAAGAGGTAAATTCCATCCTTGTGAATGAATTAATATTGCTTGTTATTAAGTATATATTTCTTTCTTTTTTTTCCCCTTTTCCTTTTCTTTTCTTTTTATTTATTTAATTTTTTGCTGAGGCAATTGAGTTTAAGTGACTTGCCCAGGGTCACATAGCTAGGGAATGTTAAGTGTCTGAGACCAATATAAACTCAGGTCCTCCTGACTTTAGGGCTGGTGCTCTATCCACTGAGCCACCTATCTGCCCCATTAAGTATATATTTCTTAAACAAAGGCCCTATTGTCTTTTCATCAAAGCACATGTCCAAAGGCTATTTCTCTAGGCAATGGTCAAATTATTTAGCCAGAGATAACCTTTAAGAGATTCAGAATGGAGAAATCACAGCACATTTGTCTTCAACACTTCCAAGATCTCTTCTGTCTGTAAAGGATATCCAAAAAAAAAAAAAAATCTGATTGGGAAAAGTAAATTCTGTGAGAACTGTTCTTTTCCTTTTGTGGTGTGGTTCTGAGCTTATCACAAAATCACTCATTTTAGAGAGCAATTTCTGCTAAATGTGGGAAATGATATGGACGGGATTTTTCTTAACTCCATGTACAGCCCTGTCTCCCCACTGGCATGTTAACACTTCATTATATCCTTCCAAAACCTTCTCTTGTGCAGGTTAAATATCTTTAGGTTGGAAAGGACCCCAGAAATCTTTTAGACAAATCCTCTTTTTCTTAACTGTTGGAATTCACTGATTTAATTAGAATGCTCCTTTCTAACTCATGCTTGATTTTATCTTGAATCTATGCCAAAGGAAGAAACTTCAAGCGGGGGAGAGAGTATTAGATTTGGGGTGAGGAAGACATGAGTTTAAAAACCAATTTAATTACTTATCACTTATATAACCCTGGACAAATCATTTAAGAGGATGTTGATGATGATCAATTGTGATGTCAATGGTAATAAACTTATTTTTAATAAGATACTTTTGTAGTACTTTAAGGTTTTCTAAGCACTTTACATATGTTAGTTCATTCCATTTTCAAAACAACTCTGTGAAGTAGATAATATTTCTGTTTTACAGATGAGTTTGAAAAAGGTTGAAGGTTACAGATGAATAAACTGAGATAAACATGGTTAAGTGGCTTCCTCAGGATCACATAGCTAATAAGTGTTTGAGGTTGGATTTTTTTTTTATTAATACTTTTTATTTGCAAAACATATGTATGGGTAATTCCTAAACATTAACCCTTACAAAGCTTTCTGTTACAAATCTTTCCCCCCAACTCCCCACCCCTCCCCTAGATGGCAGGATATCCACTACATGATAATTATGTTAGAATACTTAAGAAATCGAATATATGTATAGTTATTGCATCATTTTTTTTGTGCAGGAGAAATCATATCTACAAGAAAGAGTAATCTGATAAAGGAAATACAATGCAAGCAAACCTCAATAGAGAACATGAAAATGTTATGTTGTGGTCCACATTTCACATCCCTCTCTCTAGGTGTATATGGCTCTCTTCACCAAACAATTGGAACTGGTTTGAAGCATTTCATTGTTGAAAAGAGTGATGTCCATTAGAACTGATCCTCATATAGTATTGTTGTTGCCGTGAATAATGATCTCTTGGTTCTGCTCACTTCACTGAGCATTAGTTCATGGAAGTCTCTCCAGGCATCTCTGAAATCATCCTGCTGGTCGTTTCTTACAGAACAATAATATTCCATAACATTCATATACCATAATTTATTTAGCCATTCTCCAATTGATGGGCATCCATTCAGTTTCCAGTTTCTAGCCACTACAAAAAGAGCTGCCACAACATTCTTGCATATGTGGGGTCCTTTCCTTCTCTGAGGTTGGATTTGAACTCATGAAAATGAATCCTCTAGATTCCAGACTCAGAGCTCAATCTACTGCACTACCCATTTGATCCCAAGGAGTCTATGTCTAAGTCTGTATTTGAAGTCATTCCACTTAAGCATGACCTGATAGTTTTATGGAAGTTCTGTTAGTAGAGCTATCAGTTACTCAGAACTATCTCCTTGCTACCAGGAGGGGAACTTGAAGAGTGCCATAGGGTCAAATGGAAAAAGTAACATGATTGAGACTTCATTAGAGGCTTGGGGATATGCCAAAGAAGTAATAAGTTACATTGGTTGGTTTGGTTTGGTTTGCTTAAGTATTTTGGCTCTTTGTTCGCAGTGGTGTGGCTCTTCCCCTTATCAGTGTAACTCTCATTTTTATGATTCTTGTCTACATCTTTCCTTAGTACTGAAAACTTTATGCTTTCTAAAGTTATTCCACATGTGTTAGTCAATTGGATTTTTAGAGACATGTTTAGACAACTACACAAAGTAACTAGTAAACTTAAAGAATGTTGCAAAATTCTTAGCAGAATTTTATGAAGCTGTATATGAGTCCCATTTTATAGGTGAAGCAGGGAGGTAGCATAACACAGTGAATAGAACTGACCCTATTGTATCAGTAAAACCTGAATTCAGGTCCCACTTCAGATATACCCTGCCTTTGAGACCAAAATACTTGATAACTCAGTGCTTGAGGCCAGTAGTATCAAACTCAAACAAACAAAAAAAAATCCATATTGACTCAGAAAATCACAAATTAGCATTATCTATGTTGTAATGTATTTTTTATTTATTTTGTTAAATTTTCCTAAATACATTTTAGTCTGGTTCTGCCAGCGCTGGGGAGATTTAGGAGCTATGAGTTTGATACCTCAGCTCTAGGAAACTTTTAAAGACTATAACTTATAAAGAGGATGCTGACCTCCAGTGGTAAAGAGAGTTTCTCTTCCTGGAAGTTCACCAATGGTGAACCATAGGTCCATTCCTATCACTATCCTCTAGAGATGAGAAAATAGATTCCTAGAGATTAATGTCTTGCCCAGGGTCATAATGAGAATAATAGGACGATCTTGAACTTGAACTCAGGTCTTTTGACTCTTTCTTTAGAGTTCTTTTTATTCATTCACTCTAAAATGAAGATGCTATATAAAATTTTCATTATAATAATCATATTTTTGATATGTGTTGGCCTAGATTCAAGAAGAGTTGAATACAAATATGACCTCAGTCATCTATTAGCTCTGTGACCTTGCATAAGCCATTTAATCTCTGTCTGCCTCCAGTTCACTCATCTGAAAATGGGTGTAATAATAGCATCTAACACTCATAGCTGTTGTGAGGTATTATGTGTAAAGTGCTTTGTAAACCTTAATGTATTCTATAAATGCTAACGTATTTGTATGACAGTAATAATTCAATTTTTAGCAACTAAAAATTAAATATACATTATTTTTTCTTTCTTTTTTTTTTAATAAAGCTTTTTATTTGCAAAACATATGAGTGACCTTTCAACATTGACCTTTGCAAAAAACCTTTTTTTTTTCCCAAGCTTTTCCTTTCCCTCCCCCCGCCCCCCACCCCTAGATGACAGGTAATCTAATACATGCTAGATAGGATAAATTATATGACAAGTACAATACATGTATACATATCTATACAGTTATCTTACTGCACAAGAAACATCAGGTCTAGAAAGAGAAGAAGAAAAAAAACAACCTAAGAAGGAAAACAAAATGCATGGAAATATTCACAGAAAGCGTTAAAATGCTGTGTTGTGGTTCACTCTCAGTTCCCACAGGCCTCTCTCTGGATGTATATGACTATCTTCATCGCAGCACAACTGGTTTGAATCACATCATTGTTGAAGAGAACCATGTCCATCAAACTTGATCATCGTATAGTCTTGTTGCTGTGTATAATGTTCTCCTGGTTCTGCTGATTTCACTCAGCATCAGTTCATGCAAGTCTCTCCAATCCTCTCTGAAATCCTCCTGTTGGTCATTTCTTACAGAACAATAATATTCCATAACATTCATATACCATAATTTATTCAGCCATTCTCCAATTGATGGGCATCTTTTCAATTTCCAGTTTCTTGCCACTACAAAAAGGGCTGCCACAAACATTTTTGCACATGTGGGTCCCTTTCCCTCCTTAAAAATCTCTTTGGGATATAGGCCCAGTAGAAACACTGCTGGGTCAAAGGGTATGCACTGTTTGATAACTCTTTGAGCATAGCTCCAAATTGCTCTCCAGAATGGTTGGATCCGTTCACAGTTCCACCAACAATGTATCAGTGTCCCAGTTTTCCCACATCCCCTCCAACAGCTATCATTATCATTTCCTGTCATTTTAGCCAATCTGACAGGTGTGTAGTGGTATCTCAGAGTTGTCTTAATTTGCATTTCTCTGATCAATAGTGACTTGGAGCACCTTTTCATGTGACCGGAAATAGTTTCAATTTCTTCATCTGAAAATTGTCTGTTCATATCTTTTGACCATTTGTCAATTGGAGAATGGCTTGAATTCTTATATCATTATTTTTTCTAACATTTCCATTTGGAGAGTGAATACTTATTTTTCCAATGAACATCTGATATTTTCATGGCATCTGACCAATTCTACTAATAAGTTTTCTTGGTCTATATAACAGGTTTTCTCTCATTGCCCTGTGAAGATTCAAGGAAATTGGGCTACAATTGAACACTTGAATAACTATCTTTTTTGGTGGGAAGGCAGCAGGGGTTTGAAGGTTACTTGAAGTTGTCTTTCATTCTTCAATTAAGTGGAATATGATGAAGTTGAAGATGAGCCCTATGAAGTTCATGACCTTCTGAATAACTGGAAGTAACTTCTGAGATTTTCTATAAAAGCAAGTAGCAGGGTGAAGAGATCAGCAGGGTTTAGACACATTTGAGGTGAATATACAGGACTTGTGCAAAATAAAATAAAATAAAACAGCAAGATACAGTGACACTGACTGAGAAAGAAGAGTCCAGCAAACGATTAAAGATTTTCACTGGCAAGATTGTTGAATGGCTAAAGAAGCTTCTCTAATGACAATGGGAACAGGTAGAAGAAAAGAAAGAAAAGCTGAAAACCTATATCAGAAGAAGACTGCTTCCCAGTGGCCATTCACTGATCTTTTCAAAACATCCTTGATAATCATCTTTTTCTATCAAACTATAGGATGAAGTGCTCTGAAGGTACTAGATGAGGCAGGGGGCTAATAATTTGGTCTTTCTGTTTTGAAGACTTAGGTTCTATTTTATTATGTCCTAGGTGAAAGCACTTTGGTGTTCTCAGACTCAAAAACTATATGGCCTTTACTCCAGATTGTCATGAAGTCTGATAAAAATTAATCCATCATTCCATCAATAGTAATGCCTTTATTGGGTATAACTTTTTTATAAATGGGGATGAGAATTATGCAAAATCCTCCCATGTTATTTTCATATTTTCATGTTTGTGGTATAGTTATTCACCTGAAAAACAGCAATAAAATGGTAGTAACTGTTGTCTTTCAAAATTGAGGACTAACTTAATGGCAATCAAAAAAGGTTTTTTTAAAGGGATCTTTATGGTAAATAAATATAACCTTTTAGAGATCAAGATAAACATACCTTTCACTCTTTACGAGTTGAAATCTAAAAGGTGATCATGTAGATAAGACAAAAGTTATCAGATTTGTCATTATTTCAAAACTAAGATATGTGGTTTCATATCCTTACTTTGCCAGCAATTAGGGAATGTTGCCACTAGGTGGAAGTAGGATACTTTTATCATGTGATCCAATCTATAAATTGAGTACTTACAGCTTCAGATGGAGGTATTCAAAGACCTATAAGGTTTTTTTAATCACTTCTACAATTTATTCAAAAGAAAAAAAAGCCTCTTTATTAAAATATTTGAATTCTAATGAAAGATTTCTTGATTTTTTTATTTTAATGAATTATTCTTAATTAGTCAATTATCATAAAAGCATCATATTTACAGGGGCCATCTAAGTTAAAAAGCACCTGAAAAAGTTTCCCTCCTACAACATCCCCAACAAGTGGTCATCTAGCCTATCCTTGAATATCTCTAGGGAAGGGAAACCTAGATTCACCATTACTCTTATTAGCTCCTCAGGCAGCCCATTTCACTTTTGGATAGCTCTAATGACTAGGGAATTTCTCCTTACTTCAATCTTAAAGTTTTTCTCTGCAGCTTCCATTGAATGTTCCCAGTTCTGCCTTCTGGGACTAAGCAAAAAAAGATCTAATCTTTGTACAAGAAAAAACTTCATGTACCTGCAGATAAATATAAGAACAATATTAACTGAAATTTATGAACATTTTAATGATATTTGGCATTTGTGTTTTACAGTAACCAGAGACAGGTTCTACAGTTATTATATTCATTTTACAAATGAAGGAACCAAGGCTTAAAGAGGTTATGACTTGTGTAGGTTCATAAGTTAGTAAATGGTAAAAGGGAGCTTTCCCAAGACTGGGTCCAATTCTTTTCTCACCATAGAACATTGCATCTTCATGGTGCCTTTCTAAAGCTTTCTCCGAGAGACCTAAGAAACATTCTAGGCAAATCTATTGACTAATTCTTTATTACTAGCAGTCACAGATTATGTGAAAACCCCAATTTATCCAGATTTCACTGGAATGCTATTATTTTACCCTAGTTTAATTTTCTTTTGAATCTATGTCAAGGCAAGAAGTTTTAAGTGATAGATAATGTTAGACATGAACTCAGGAAGACCTGATTCTAAATCCCACCTTAGAAATTTACTATCTATAAGATTCTGAACAAATCACTTAATCTTTCTCAACTTCAATGTTCTCATCTGTAAAATGGGAATAATAATATTAATAATAATAATAATAGCATCTATTTCATAAGAGTTGTGAAAATAAAATGAAATAACATATATAAAGTGCTTTGCAAACCTAAAATGCTTTAATTGTCATATTCTTGAAATAAAATATTTTTTGGCATACGACTCCATAAATATAAACCACTTTGCTATCAAAAGTCCCAATAGCTTCTCTCAGCTTATAATAATATGAGAGCATTCTTATAATTGTTCTTTTTTATAGTGTTAAGAAAAACTTTCCTCCACCAATTAATTATCTGATTACATGCACTCCATAATCAGTTATCAGCTAACAAGGCTATGACATCACAAACCTGTTCAAAGTTAGTCCATCAGTCTTCTTCTGATATAGGTTTTCAGCTTTTCTTTCTTTTCTTCTACCTGTTCCCATGTAGTGTAAAATCCCACCTCAGGGTAAATACACAAATACGTAAACATGCATACACACACACAAAACCAACAAGAAAATTTCTTCATAAAGAAAAGAAACTAGAAGCAAGGATGGAGGCAGAGATGACCAAGGAGACTGGAACTAACAATATTATCTATTAGGAGAAGTAACCTTTCCGTGTCACAAGTTATCTAATATTAAAGATAAAGTCATCCTTAGATAGACCATGGCCTACTAAACCAGAGATCAGCAAATTATGCCTCAAGGTTGGGTCTACCCAAATCTGGCCTTTCCCTGTTTTTGTATTTCCTGAGAACTAAATGTAAAAAAACAAAAAACAAAAAAACAAAAAACAAAAAACAAAAAAAAACCCAAAACGTTTTTAGTCGGTAGGCTCTCCAAAAACAGGTGAAAGTTTCTGTAGTTTGCCAACATCAGGTCTAGACTAGAGATAAATATTGCCTAGTATTTGCAACAAATAACTTTCACCCGCTTCTATAAGGAATTAAGCAATCAACAAATATTTATTAAGCATTTACTATGAACTGGGTATTGTGTTTACCATTGTGCTTGATACTTACCTTTGGTGATTTCACTGATAAAAATATTCCTTCCAGCAGCACAGATTGTAAACCTTCTCTGACTTCTTTTTTCCCATTGTAACCCTTCTCTGACTTCTTTTTTCCCCCATGACTCTTTCTCTTTATCCTCCCACTAATTCTCTATAGAAGGTCCTTCACGATGGAACCATTTCTTAAATTTCTTAGCCTTGTGTGACTAAGACCTGTTTGTGCCATTAAGCCCCAAATGTTCTAAAGACAATTAATTTCCTCTCTTTAAACATCAGTACCTTGAAAAGTTCCATTCAAGGAGAATAGAAGCCTTATTTTACTGCCATCTGGATAGATTACATTGATGGTCTAGACAGAAGGGTCAAACAGGAGACCCATAACACTCCTTATTTCGGCTAATTGAGAAGTATTTAACAAAAATCAACAAAAATACAAAAGAGCATAGATAATAATGCTTAAATGTGTTTTTTTTTAAGTCAAGGAGTCAAAGAGTACTTATTTAAGGTTTAGTGGAACGTGTTTAGATTTGAAGCACTAGTCTTATATCTAGGATATTTAATGGTATTCTAAAAGTTCAGGTATTGTCTAACATGAAAGAGAGTGCCATATTGGGAGCACTCAGTTATTCAGTGCTGTAAAATGGACTAGAGAAGGAAATGGCAAACCATTCCAGTATCTCTGCCAAGAAAATCCCAAAGAAGCTCATAAAAAGTACGACATGACTGAGAATGAACAACAAAATCAGTAAAGTTGGTGTTAGTATTATTCTGTTGATGTTTATAAGATAACATTTAATTATTTATGGAAGAGTACACATATGCATTATTATAGGTATAATCTTAAGAAAGTTTGTTTTAGTGGATAAAGAACTGTTCTTGGAGTCAGAAAGACAAGTTAAATCAACAAGCAATGATTAAGTGCTTACTATGTGACAGATACTGTTAAATACTAGGAAAGGCAGTAACAATCCTTTATCTCAAGGAACTCACAATCCAATGGGAAAGGAAACATGCAAACAAGATATACATATACATCTATCTATCATCTATCAATTTATCATCTATTTTCACATTTTTATCATCTATATATCTACATATTATCTATCATCTATTTTCATGTATTTATTATTTATCTATCATTTATGTATCTATTTATCACCTATCAGTCATCTATTTTTTATCTATCATCTACCTGCCTATCTATCTGTCTAAAAGATTATTTCAGAGGAAGGGCACTAGCATTAAGAGGGATTTGGTAAAGACTTCTTGAAGAAGGTGGGGCTTTAGCTGATACTTTCTTCTGAGATTATCTCCAATTTATACTGTATATAGAACTTGTTTTTACAGAGTTGATTTTATGTTGTCTCCCAAACTGTAAGCTCCTTGCCAGCTGGGACTATCTTTAGTCTTCCTTTGTATCCTCAGTTCTTTCAGAAGAGAGAATGGCACAAAGTAGCATCTAAAAAATGCTTGTTGACTGACTGGTTGACTTACCGGAAGAAAGCTGGGTTAAAGTCTTACCTCTGACAGTTATTGGTTGTGTGATCCTGGGTAAGTTATTTAACCTTTGTGTGCTGTAGATGACTTTTTAAGATTATGTTTCAGAAAAAGTACTGACCTATCTTGGAACATGTTGTTTTTCTCACCAGGAAGTTCCTTCTACCAGTGAAATAATAGCTATCCCCATCCCTATGTAGAATGCTAAATAATTTTTTTGCACATCACTCATATACTAGTCAATAAAGAAACATATAATAATTACTAGATCATAGATCATTGAACAATTGAAAGGAAAAGACTAATAAAGCTAAAAATTATTAGATGAGCCATAAACCAATATCAAAAGAAATAAAACCCTCAGTAAATAATAATTCTGCTTTGACACCAAGAATATTTTGTTATTTTATATTCCTTTTAAAGGAGCTATTTTTCATTCATATCACTAGTGTAAATTATGCACAGCAGACTTATTCATTTAATAGGTTCAGGTCAGAGAGTGATTGTATTTCAGCGGATGGTGCTCAGGGATTTCGTAATTTATGAGGTTTATTAATTTAGCAGATATTTGTTTAAGATGCCACTATCCCTTCAACAAATACTTGCAATAAAAAAAACTTCTAGCCAAAATAGCATAATTCCAAGGAAACTTTAGTACTAAGATGTTCAAATTCCACAAAATCAGCCAAGTCCCATAAAATTTTGCCTGGAGGAAAATGGCAACAAAGAGAAGTTTAAAAAAAAAAAGTCATTTGTTCCCTTTGTGAGTGCAAAAGAGGGTAGATGGGAGATTGAAAGTTAAGTGGTAAGGGACTATGCCTTATTGTTCCCCTCCAGATTCAATGGGGAATGAAAATTAAAGAAACAGTCAAATGCCCATAGAAGAAGCACTTACTGAAACAGGTCCTTTAAAAAGGGTCATCCCCTCAAACCCTTACCAAAGGGCTTTTGAATGGACCTATCACCTCTTTGATCACATTACAAGCAAAAAAAAAAAAAAAAAAGGAGAAAGAACAAGCAAGTACTTTCACTAATGCAAAATGGGAGAATGAGTGCTTAACACCAATTCACTCAGAGAAAGAAAGAAGCATCATGAAATTTGGCTTGGTATCAAGAGCTTTGGGCTATGGTTGCTACAAACTGCAGGTATACATCATTGTAGAGGGAAGTTAACTCTAATGAAGCTGTGAGCTGGGGAAAGAAGGGGTGTCAAGGGAAGGAAGGAACAGGGACAATACTTATTATGTGAAAAATAAAGGCATAAATAAATGTAAAAATAATTTAGATTCACTGATTTAAGATTAATGGCAGAAACAAGGACTAATGAAAGGAAATGGGGACATTTAACTTGGAAAAAAAAAGACTTGGGGATACCTTTTTCTACCTTGTAGTATTTGAAGAGCTATCACATGGTAGATGGCTTAGGTTTGCACATTTAAACTCTAGAGGCAAAAACTAGGAGCTAGGGGTGGAAGTAAAAGAGATGTACATTAAAACTGGATATAAAGGAAACTTCCTAACATTTAGAGTTATCCAAAAATAAAAAGGGGAAATCAGAATCAGTAGGTTTCTTTTATTAGAAATCTTCAGGTAAAGAGTGGATGATTGCTGTGAAATATAAAGGAATCTTGTCAAGGCATGAATTGGATGAGCATACTTAATATATAGTAAGGGCTTAATAAATGCTTGTTGATTGGCAAGGGGAATTCTGAGATCTGTTCCAACTGAGATCTAATAAAGATTCTGTGATAGGCCCTGTGGGAAACATGAATTAGTTACAGTCGTATTTATACATAGTCACTCTAGAATATTCTTCTACTCTTGGACCCCCTTCTCCTGATAAGGTCAGGGGTACTGCCAGGTTCTCCATATACAGGGCCTCCAAAATATTGGGCTTTTTCATCAAATATTGTGATGAAAGGATGATGAACCCCTAAAATATATTAAGGTTTCAGGATTCCTATATGGGCCACCAAATGATGGGGTTACCCACCAAATTGATGAGGTGGTAATCCAAAATATATTGGGGTTATGGGTCAGTGTCTTGATGTGTCTCAAAAAATTTTGTGGGCTCAGAACTTCTCCAAATCAAGGAAGAGATTTTCTTACATTGCTAAATTCCTAAGAACTTTTAGCAAAATTAAGGAGTTTTATTAATTAACAAGGGTAAAGACAAGCTTCCTACCAAAATTCACAATTAACCAGGGATAAGATGTCATTAAGGTGGTTCCTCATGATTCCATAAGATGGGCTAACCCTAAAAAGGATTTAAGGAGTTTGCCATAACATAAGGAAAAAGATACCCACCATAAGGTGGGATTATGCCATTGGCTAGCTGGCTAGCCCTAAAAAGGAGTTAGGGTCTTAACAGATGTTAGTCACTGTGATAGAAAGTGGACTAACCCCAAAAAGGAATTAGTGAGGTAAAGAGGTATAGATAGATTCTTTTATAGGAAACATGTATCAGAATATATTTTGGCTTTCTCATTGGATACAGCAACTGTAGGGTTATGATGATTTTGTCAATGGGAAGTATTCATGAGGAACAAAAGATTTAAGAACAAAAGACCCAATAACTATAGCAGTGTACCTCTCTGCTTGCCTCAGGGAGTAGTTAGGCTTCCAGATTGTATACAATATTTCAGGCTTTGTCTGCTTTTGCTCACCTAGTTACTCAGAACCTCTTTACTTCAGTGGAAACTTAGTGCATTTCAGGGAGTGGCCCAGGTAGACCATCAGTCATTCCCCTCTAGGTTCTTTGTAATTTTCTGAACTGTGTTACCATGCCTTAATACACATACTTTCTTCCTCCTCCTTTTCTTCTCCTTTTTCTGCATTGTTTTTCCCTCATCAGAATTTTCTCTGAGATCAGAGACTTTTTCTTTTTGTTTGGGTAACTCAAACCCCAAAGCCCATTGGTATGATACTCTTTTCTCATTAGTGGATATCAATGTTCTATGCCTAAATGTGGAGCAGGGTAGAATTGGTAAGAGTGACAGAGGAGAACTGGGGTTCCTATTTCAAGAAGAAGTGTTTTTTACTTCAAGAAGTTTCTGTGGTACTAACTTCTCTTCAATTTGTTGAAGGGAGAGAAAGACAGTGGAAAGAAGCAGATATGAAAGTTGCTGACAGTCTCTATCTTGTTGCTATCTTCAGTATGACATACTGAAGACATTGGGGAGATTTTCCCTTGGGTGAGATTTGGGACTTTCTCTCTAGTTTAAGTTATCACATTCCTAATGGGAGAGTGCTTTCAATCTACATTGTCTGGTATGTATTCTTATAGGGATACTTTCTTTGATTTCTGTTTTGCTTTTGACTTGGATAAATAAGTTTATTTTTTGCTATGAGTGTTCATTATAGAACTGATATTTGGTGGGAATGAGTCAGACCTTGGATCTGAAGCTCTAAATTCTCATTACTCATTCACAAATGTTAATCAGGCATTTAGTTTGAATATTAAAATCACTTCTCCTACACTAAATATTTAAAGGAGCTAGTACTAGCATTAGTACTAAATTAGTATCCCCTCTTTCTGATGAGGTGTGAGAAAAGGGGTGAAGGGACCCCCTTTGGCCAATCACAAGCTTTGTGGAGGAATCCACAAACCCCAAGAAAGGAGGCAAGAGGTTTATGGCAAAAATGGGTTTATTATGGGGTTCTTATAGCAGAGAAGCAGATCTTAAAGGGGAGAAGTAAAGGTGGGTTATTAGCAAAGATTAGTTAACACTGAGCATGGCTCAGTAGGCCTTTTCCTGTTAGAAATTAGCTGAGATGGGTTTACACTGAGCAGCAGCTCAGTGGGCTTTTTCCCTTGTAGGAATCAGCAAAGATTGGGGTTCAAGTCATCCTTTTATTTTGCCTTCTAAAGCTTCAGGCTAGGGAGATTAAGGCAGTGATTATGCCTTAGGTCAAGATTTCTGATTGAATTGCAAGTGAAGATTGCCTATAGGTGAATAGGTGGATGGGGCCCCTCCTATCTCAATTGGAGGAATTTTGAATTTGGGGTCTCTCCAGCCCCCCCCCCCCATGATCAAGGGACACACAATTAAGGACACAATTTACATCATTTTCTTTGAGGAGAGCACTGTGGCCAATGCTGACTCTAACCTCCTGCTTACCTTCCTTTAAAGTATTCCTGATGAAGGGTAAGGGGAGGAACTAGAGATGTTTATTTTTTACCTCCTCTACATCATATTCCTTGCTACCAGTGAGAGACAGCCATATTATCCTTGAATTTTTATCATCAGAGTTTAGCACAGCTCTAAATATGGAGTAAGCACTTAATGCTTGTTGCCTTGCTTTGCCCTGCCTCTTACTAAATACTTGTTTCTGATTAACTGACTAAAGAAATCCTTTAAATCATTAATTCTGAAAAAGTTTACCTTGGAATAGCACTCCTCTCACCTCATATCACTACTTATTATTCTCCTGCATGTTAATACACAGAACTCATAATTCCTTAGAGGTTAAACCTATCTTTCATTTTAAATGAGAAACTCCCCTATTCTTTATCATCATATTAACCATAGTTAATTGTATTCCTTAAAAATTAATTTAATTAAACGTTACAACAATTAAATATAACAATTAAAGCCTGCAACTATCCTCATTTATTCAATAAACATTATTAAATACCTACTATGTGTGAGGCAGTGGGACTTTTTTAAAGTCCAAATGTGATTTAACTATCCTCCTTCCTCCTCATCCTGCCTTTTTTTTTTTTTTCCCCCTTTTTTTGGACTGGCTGGCCGTCTTAAATGTTTCCTGGAAAATTCAAGTACACTTTTTTTGAAAACTTAACAATCAGATAAAACTGCCCTGATTGATGATTCAGAATCATGATTTCCCCACCAAACCAAAGAATGCCTTCCTCATTATTTCCAGTCTCGTCAGAGAAGCCTAGCCTCATCTTCAGGTAAATGCTCTCCATTCCTTATCTTCTGAAATCAGTTATCCACTTTCTTCCAGCAAACCTTGGGCTGTAATTGATGAGATCCCCAGTTGCCTTTTTGATTTCCTTGTGCTTTAAAGAAACAAGTATGAAGTAATTCCTTTATTCTTTATTTCTTCTCTCTTACCCAACATGAAAAATAAAAGTTATGTTGTTTTGTTGTCACAAAAAAATGTGGTGAAATAGCAAGTTGCAATACTGTTTTTGCATAGCAGACATTGTGATCTCATAGAATATGAGAGCTAAAATAGATCTTAGCCCTTTCCCTTTATGGGATCATGGGCTTATTAGGTATAGACTACAACCTTAGAGATTTAGTCCAATGGTATCAGATTAAAAAAAACAAAACAAAACAAAACAGATCCATAAAATCATAATATAAGGGATTCTACTGGTGGTTGTTGATTTAGAAAACCACACATCACCTATGTTCAATTGTGTTTTTATTTATTTTGTTCAGTATTTTCCAATTATATTTTAACCTGATTCAGACTTCATTGGGAATGGCAGCAATGAACCTTGCAGAGCTGCATGTTTGACATCTCTAATGTCTAATCCAACACCTTGTTTTTACAGATGAAGAAACCAGGGGTCAAGGAAATCAGCTACTCTTATGCAAGGTTATTGGCAGAGTTAGGCTATGAATTCAAGTTCTATGACTCTGTGTTTACTCCTTCAAGCTCCTTGTTTCTTTCTTTTTTTTAAATACTTGTACAATACTGTCTCTGTATTACAGAGGAGAAAACTGAGGCACAAAAAGAGTAAGGAAATTGTTCAAAGTCATATAACTGGTTAATTGCAAAAGTGGGAGTAGATTATAAACTGCTTACTTCTCAGATCCAGTGACACTATGCTCCCTGTCTCCTTAGAAGAGAAGACAGCAACTTCAGAAAAGACCACAGCAAACTGGCAAGGATGCTTTATCATAAGTTTATATATTTTTTATTTATGGAATAAATCAAATATTTCCTAACATATTATAATAAAAAAGATATTTACACAAGAAACTCAAATCTACTATGTACATAACTTACTATTCCTTTTAAATAAATAATAAAATTATCATGTAAATTTCTTGTTTTACCCCTTTTTCCCCTTCCCTCTCTCTAGGGATGGGCATAACCAAAATAATTATAAAAGACATATGAAAAAAGACATTATCTTCATCCAAAGAAAGAACTGATAAATAGATATATGTACAGAAAAAATTTACATACATGTGCATACATGTATGTGTTTTTATATACATATACATACATATTTTTGCCTAATAGCAGTCATCTCTAAGTTTTTTTAGATGATATCTTATAGATCCAGTCAGCCAGACTTGGCAACCTTCGTCTAATGCCCAGTTCCTCAAAAACACTGAACCCACACATATAAATCATTGTTGAATCTTGCCTTTTTTTATTGAGGTATATCTTATTCTCTCCATCCCTGTAGGCACCATCCTCATTGTTGTTGAATCATTTTGGTAATTTCTGAACCTGCATGACCGCATATGGGGTTTTCTTGGTAAAGATCCTAGAGTGGTTTGTCCTTTCCTTTTTCAGTTTATTTTACAGATAAGGAAACTGAGGCAAATGGGATTAAGGACTTGTCCAGGGTCACACAGCTAGAAATTATTAAGTGTCTGAGATCAGATTTGAACTCAGGTCCTTCTGACTTCAGGGCTTCTATCCACTGTACCATCTAGCTGCCCCCCTGAATTGATTATCTTAAAGTGAAGATTTGATCATATCACTGCTTGTCTTTTCCTTCCTCCCCTTAGTAAACTGTAGTGCCTTATTATTTATCCCCATGATCAAAGACAAAATCCTGTTTGACATTTAAAGGAAATGTCACTTTGGTCTCTTCCTATCTTTCCAGTCATTTTATACTTTACTCCATATTTTCTACAATCCAGCAATATCAATCTACTTGGTGTTTCTCATGTTCGATTCTCTAATAACCTCCTGAATTTGTACTTGCTGTCCTACCACATTTGGATTTCTCAACCCTATCTTCTTTGTAATTCATCCATTCACTCATTCCTTCATTCATTCTCAATTTAAGAAATAAAAGAAGCATTTCTGTAACATTGTAGAATAGAAAAAAATGATTGCCCATACAAATGCAAAATGATTATGTGCAACTTGCTATTCCTTTTAAATATGTAATAAAGCTATGTGACTTTCTTTTTCCCCCTCTTTTTGTCTGTTCCTTCAAGATGGCTGCCATTAGATAAAAATGTGTGTGTATGCATATATATGTATATATACACACACATATATACATATAAATACATAAGTACAATCATTCTACATACATTTCTATTTATCAATACTTTCTTTGGATTCAGAAAAATGTTCTTAAAACAATATTGATGAGGCAGCTAGGTAGTGCAGTGGATAGAGCACCAGTCCTGAAGTCAGGAGGAGCTGAGTTCAAATCTGATCTCAGATACTTAACATTTCCCAGCTGTGTGACCCTGGGCAAGTCACTTAACCCCAATTGCCTCAGCAAAAAAACAAACAAAAAACCCAAATATTGCTGTAATTGTGCTTCTCTTGCTTCTGTTCATTTTACTTTCCATTATTTCATGCAAATCCATTCATGTTTTTTCTAAAATCGATGAGCTAAGACTCAGCTCAAATCTTACCTTTGCAGTTAAATCTTTATGATCCCCATTTCCATGCTGGGACCTTCCCCTATGAGATCTCCTTCTAATTACTCTGTACTATGGGGCAAATATAGGTGCTGCATTTATTTCACATTTTGATAGGCTTTGTAGAAATCCACTAACTGCTTGGTGCTCTAATATTAAAAAGGAGAAGAAAAATTGTACAATGACATGATAAAGTAGAAAGCTTCTTTAACTGTGTTAACAATTATTGCTATCTTTGGATAAGAGACAATTGCAGTTTTATCTAAATGGTAACCTCAACCCTGTAGTATTGTCTAAAAGGATTTTTTTTTAAACAATTGTAAAGTATTTGATCACTTCCTATTTCATCCTACCCATGAACAAGGAATAACTTCTCATTCTGATAATAAATCCTTTTTTTATTAAAGCTTTTTATTTGCAAAACATATGCATGGGTAATTTTTGGACATTGACTGTTGCAAAGATTTGTTGCAAATTTTTCCCTCCTTCCCCCTCCCCCCTTCCCCTAGATGTCAGGAAGTCTAATAGATGTTAATTATGTTAAAATACTTCACAGATCAAATATGTATATACATATTTATACAGTTATCTTGCTGTACAAGAAAAATCAGATCTACAAGAAAAAAAAAAGCAAACAAACCTGATAAGGAAAACAAAAAGAAGCAAATATCAATAGAAAGCATGAAAATGTTATGTTGTGTTCCACACTCAGATCCCACAGGCCTCTCCCTGGGTGTATATGGCTTTCTTCATCACTGAACAACTGGAAGTGGAACAACAACAACAACTTGTTGTTGAAGAGAATCATGTCCATCAGAAGTGATCATCATATAGTCTTGTTGTTGCTGTGTATAATGATCTCCTGGTTCTGCTCATTTCACTTAGTATCAGTTCATGCAAGTCTCTCCAGGCCTCTCTGAAATTATCCTGCTGGTTGTTTCTTACAGAATAATAATATTCCATGACATTCATATACCATAATTTATTCAGCCATTCTCCAATTGATGGGCATCCATTCAGTTTCCACTTTTTTGCCACTACAAAAAGGGCTGCCACAAACATTTTTGCACATGTGTGTCCCTTTCCCTCCTTTAAGATCTCTTTGGGATAGAAACACTGCTGGGTCAAAGGGTATGCACAGTTTGATAACTTTCTAAGCATAGTTCCAGATTGCTCTCCAGAATGGTTGAATCCTTTCACAATTCTACCAATAATGTATCAGTGTCCCAATTTTCCCACATCGTCTCCAACATTCATCATTATCTTTTCCTGTCATCTTAGCCAATCTGACAGGTGTGTAGTGGTATCTCAGAGTTGTCTTAATTTGCATTTCTCTGATCAATAGTGATTTGGAGCACTTTTTCATATGACTAGAAATAGTTTTAATTTCATCATCTGAAAATTGTCTGTTCATATCCTTTGACCATTTATCGATTGGAGAGTGGCTTGAATTCTTATAAATATGAGTCAATTCTCTATATATTTTAGAAATGAGGCCTTTATCAGAACCCTTAAATGTAAAGATGATTTCCCAATTTATTGCTTCCCTCCTAATCTTATCTGCATTAATTTTGTTTGTACAAAAACTTTTTAACTTAATATAATCAAAATTATCTATCTGGTGTTCAGTTAAGAGTTCCAGTTCTTCTTTGGATACAAATTCCTTCCTTCTCCACAGGTCTGAGAGGTAAACTATCCTATATTCCTCTAATTTGCTTATAATATCACTCTTTATATCTAAATCATGAACCCATTTAGATCTTATCTTGGTATGTGGTGTTAGGTGTGGGTCAAGCCCTAATTTCTTCCCTATTAGTTTCCAATTTTCCCAGCAGTCTTGTCAAATAGTGAGTTCTTATCCCAAAAGCTGGGGTCTTTGGGTTTGTCAAACACTAGATTGCTGTAGTTATTGCCTAGTTTGTCTTGTGATCCTATCCTATGCCACTGATCAACTACTCTATTTCTTAGTCAGTATCATATGGTTTTGATGACTGCTGTTTTATAATATAGTTTTAATCTGGTATAGCTAGGCCAACTTCATCAGCATTTTTTTTTCATTAATTCCCTTGAAATTCTTGATTTTTGTTCTTCCAGATGAACTTTGCTACTATTTTTTCTAGATCTGCAAAATAATTTCTTGGGAGTTTGATTGGTATGGCACTAAATAAGTAAATTAATTTGGGTAGTATTGTCATTTTTATTATATTCGCTTGGCCTACCCATGAGCACTTTATATTTTTCCAACTGATGAGGTCTGATTTTATTTGTGTGGAAAGTGTTTTGTAGTTTAATTCATAGAGTTCCTGACTTTCCCTTGGCAGATAGATTCTGAAACATTTTATACTATTGGCAGTTATTTTGAATGGAATTTCTTTTTGTATCTCTTGCTGCTGAACTTTGTTGGTAATATATAAAAATGCTGATAATTTATGTGCATTTATTTTGTCTGATAATAAATCCTATGAGTTGTATTGCAAATATTTCCTTAGAAACCTTTTTCCTTTTTCCTCTAGCCAATTCCCCCTTTCTATGCTTCTCCTTTTTGAAAAGTTACTTATTTAAGTTGCTGAAGAATGATGTGGAGTGACTGTATGCTCTAAGTAAGCCTGAAAATATATAAAATCTAAATTTGAACCCTAGGAAACTAAAGCTGCTGTCAGTGAGAGCAGTCTTCTTGAGCATGTTAATGGATTTCTTTTTTCTTTCAGTTTAAACTCTTATCTTTGACCTACAATCATTAGATTTCCATTTATGGCTATAGTGCCATTGCTCTTGTTCCAGAAAATTTTCCAGCATCTAGGTTATTTACATGTTATATCCAGGGATTACTTTTGACTTTCTTTGTAGCTCTAGTGTTTAGCATAATTCTTAGAACATAGTAATGTCTTAGTAATTATTTGTTGAATGACTAATGAGTTGCTCTGAGTTTAATTTAGCTGTTCCTTGGATCTTGTTCAGCTCAGTCTTTCCAGACTGGAAAGACTTGACTGAGATTGTGCTCAACTGGCATCGTCTTTGAGAATCCAGAATCATCACCATGCAAATAATAAAAGGAGAGGACTTCTATTACACAAGGCAGAAAATTGATGTCATGAACTGGCAAAATTATTTCTTTTACATCATATAGCCAGTCAGTAGCAAAGCCAGGTCTCTTTCCCCTCAGTTTTAGGCTAGTTTCACTAACATATGCTAACATAACATTTCCTTCCTAATGAAAGGTAAAACTCAACTGCCTGGTACTTTTTCTTAAACTCTAATCCAAAAGTAGTAGGACTCTTAAATGTAAAAATTCCCCCTTTAATAATTTGCTGATTTTTACTGTGGACATTGAGAAACTGCTAAAGGGAAAAAAAAAAAAAACATTTTAGGAGATCTGGACACCAATTAATTTTGATACTAACTTACATCACCACCATTTGGGTAAGATTCATAAAGATAAATGAAATTTGCTAAAGATAATTGCAGGATAGAACTACACATAATTTCCCTCACTTTTAAGTGAAAAAAACCAGAGAGAGACAGAGAGGAAAAGAAGAAGAAAGAAGAAAGGAGAATGAGGAGAAGGAGAAGGAGGAAGAGGAGGAGAAGGACAAGGGAAAGAGGAGGAGAAAAAAAAAGAGGAGGAAAAGGAAATGATAGGTATATAGTAAGAAAATATATTATCTAAAACAAATACAAAAATTATTAACATGCCCATCAGTATTAAATACTCAGTGAAAAGCTTGTGATTAAAAAAGGTTGATGATGTATTGTGATGATTATAATTAGGAATAAAGATAATCCAAATAAAATTAAACATAATTACTTTTACATATCATAGCTATTCCACATCACTTTTTAGGGTTAGGCATGAAAGAAAACTTATTTGCTCACCCATATTAAAATTCAACTTGCTGATATGCCTTCTAGTGCTAAATTGCAAATTTCTTAAGCTCTAAAAATTGGCTGACCTACTTCTCCTTAGTAATTGAAAGGGATTATTACTGACAATTAGCAAGCAAGCAAGCAATAGTAATAGATAATTTACTTCTAAAATATTTTGCAAGCAAGCGTATTTTTTATATCCAGAAAACACATTTGATTGTTGCTTCATGGTGATTATAATGCATTTTTTTTCTTGGTTCCTGTTGATATATTTTACACTGTAAGATCTTAATGTAAATGGTTACAGATGCTTTTTAGGGGTTGTTCATTTAGTGCAGCATACAGATATTTTCTAATATAATTCCCATTATGGCTAATAATCATACAATTAAGGTTTAGATAATGATCTTAAATGTGTTTCAATTTAAGGCCAAACATTTACCTTGGAATGTAACTTGAAAATGTTTTCAAAGCAAATGCTAAAATTCTTCCTATCTGGCATGATACATTATATTCCTTATAAGACATAACTGTATTTAACCTTAACATAAACCATGGTAAATAAAATTACAAGTCATGGTTACCCTCAGCTGCTAGTGCTTTCACTCCTTTCCCTCCTTCCTCCGAAAATTGTCTTCTGAGATAGATATAAATAGATACATAGATACACATACACATTTATTTATGTGTCCCCTGAAAAAAATGTGAGATTCTTGAAAACAAGGCCTGTTTTATTTCTGTCTTTGTATCCCTAGTATCTAGTGCAATTTCTGGCACATATTAGGTGCTTATTAATCCTTATTAATTGATAGAATGAGTCAGCTAGATGGTAGAGTGGATAGAAAGCTGGGTTTGAAGTGAGGAAGAGCTGAATTCAAATCTAGCCTCAGATACTTACTAGCTGTATAACCCTGGGCAAGTTACTTAATACTGTTTGCCTCAGTTTCTTTATCTGTAAAATGAGCTGGAAAAGAACATGTCAGGTTCTGCTTTCTGATTCATTATGCTGCCTTCAGGGGGCAATCTTTTAATAAAGATCAATTCAGAATTATGTCTAGAATTTCCCCATAAGATATTAACAAGATCCTTGTAGAAGGTATTCACTATTCAAAGTAGATTTAATATACAGCAATTATTGTTTAAAAAAATAACTTGTAAAGATCCTAGAACAGACTTGGGGGGATTTTGGGGAGCCCTGCATTCAATCCCCTGCATTCAATCTCCTTCCAAGAAAATGTCAAATTATTGATATATTCTGCTAGTCTTCATAACATAATGTAATATGAACATAACAAAACTGAATTAATACCAGCACTTGTCAACTTTGCACTTCTAGGAGATTTTCTAGATCTAGGTTAGACTCTGGATTAACTAAATTGTATTTCCAGTTTTTTTTTTTTTTTTTGCTCCAAGCAAACTTTCCTCATCAGCAACTTTATACATAAAAACTAATTCTTCTATTCTTCATGGTAATTTTAGGCATGTTAGTGTGAGCTTTAAATTTCATGGAAATCTTCAGCTGTGTTACCAAGAATCCTATTCTGATGCTAGAGGGAGGGCTTCCCCTCCCCTTTCCTTCTTCTATTCCTTCTTCTTTTTTGATAGCAGAACTATTGTTTCACAGTTTAAATAACTCAAGTGAAGAAGTGTGAACACAGCTGCTGGCATTTAAAATCTATCAATAGGTAAATAAGGCAAGAAAATAGGGAATAAACCTTGTTTTCAGTCTTGATTGCCAAACATCAAACTGGAAAATGTTTTAAGAGGAAGACTTGAAAAACTGCTCAGGTTTTTTGCTAATAAAAAGAATAATTGGCATATATGTGTGTGTATATATTATCAAAACATCAAACGTGCTACATGAATCTTGTTTGGACACCTGGATGTTATGTCTTTCAAGTGCCAATGAAACTCGCAAACATTTATTTACATGTGCTTGATTCATAAGAGACTAGGAATTAAATAGTTCTTGCTATTAGAGAACTGTGATGCTTTAAGTTTCCAAAAGAAATGTGTATCACTGTGAACTAAGTATAGCTTACTCCTGAGAAATACTCAAATACTACAAAGATCTGAAATCTCTTTGATGTAGCTATCCATTCCAATGATGCAAATTAATATTCAAACTTATCTTCCATTCTGGGCAACTCTTTCCCACATCCTCTCATAAGTTTGCCATGGAAGTTCTTTCCTTAGGCCCCTTTGATTTTGTGAAGGTACTAAAAAAGCACATGGGCAGTTTATCAGTTAGTTATTCCTCCCTCTCACCATATGACCATCTCATCTTTTTTGTCACTCCTACATTTCTTTGATGACGTCCTTTGCAGTGCTTCTTCATCATTCATTTTTGGAATGTGTTGTAATAGGCTAATTCCCACCACATGTCTTCCCATTGCCCTTTTGGTGGAGATTCACCTTAAATTCTCCTAATGATGTAGGGTGCCATGCCTCATACTCATATGTTATCACCAGAAGAAAACTGGTATTAAAAGATGGGTTTTTGTTACAGAGAAAAGCTTGGAGTCATTAAAATACGTTTTTAGCTTTCCAAAGGTAATTCAGCCTTCTCTCCTTCTGTTCAGTTCTGAGCTCAGTTCTTTTCTGTTGTTGAAGGTATATGTACTACTGGATGATCTCTATGTTTCCAACTGTATATTATAATTTGAACAATATCTATTCTTATAAAATGATTTTCCTTACTCTTAAATTGAAAAACATCAACAAACATGAAGATTTATGTAAACAAAGAGTAATAGAACATTGCACAGGAAACTATAAATCACTACTATATCAAGGTGGTGATCTTTATAAAATTATATAATACATTTAACATGTTAGTTTTTAAATTGTTGAGTTTTTTTTTTTTTACTTTCTTTGAGGTTGTTTTGTTTTATTTTTATGAACCATTTTAAATACTTTGTTGATGCTCTTTTTTCTTGTCTTGCATTTCTTTTGGCATCTCTATTACATTCCTCCCCCTCAAAAAATACCCTTTTCTCATAATTAGTCCACAATGGCAAGCAAAACCATCCCTAAAATGTTTATAATCATTTTGAACCTCTGGTTCATCAACTTTCTCTCAAGAGATAGGAAGCTAGTTTCATTGCTAATCCCACTGGAATCAGTTGGTTATTGCATTGGTCAGAATTCTCAAGTTTTTCAAAGCTGATTTTCTTTAAATATTATAATTATTTTTAATAATTACTTTTCTGATTCTTCTGACTTCACTCTGCACCAATTCATGTAAGTATTGTAAGAATTCTTTATCACAAACATCAGTGCTTACAGTCTAATAATATTCCATTATATCCATTATGGATATAATCCATAATATGTTTAATAGTTCTCCAATTGATGTGCCTTCCATTTCTTTTGATACAAATATTTGGCCCTGTATCCTTTCTTTATTTTAATTTTTTTAAAGAAACATACACAGTAGTAGTAATAATAGTAGTAGTAGTGGGTCAAAGAATTTGCAGAATTTAGGGACTTTTTGGTCATAGTTCCAAACTGCTTTCCAAAAGAGATGGATTAATTTATAGCTCTACCAATAGTGCATTGCTATGTTAGTTCCTTAATATTATGGCTCCAACATTCATTATTTTTCTTTTTAATCATCTTTGAAAATTTGTCAGGCATGAAAATGAATATCAGAGGTTTTTTTTTTTTTAATTCACACTTCTCATAGTATTAGTAATGTGGAAGATTTTAAAAAGTTTTCATCATTTACATTTCTTCCTTTTAGAATTGATTGTTCACAGCCTTTTGTAATTTATCTACTGGGGAATAGCTCTTATTTTTATATATTCAAATATATCCCCTACATTTAAACTTTCAAACTTTTTGGAAAGAAATTTGCTATATATTCCTTAGTTGTTTCCTCTTTAATTTTGAGTATATTGCTTCCGTGATAGAAATGCTTTTCAATCCCATGTAATAACAAATTGTCATTTTATCTTCCATGATCTTCTCTATCCCTTGGTTATTCAGGAACTCTATTAATATTTGTAAAACGTATCTCTTTCACTGCTCTTCTAATTTATGATATGACTTTACACACACATATATGTATATATATATATATATATATACATATATTTGTGAATCCATTTAAATCTTATTATGGCATATGATATAAGATGTTAATGTAAACCTAATTTCTGTCAAACTACTTTTTATTTTTTTCCAGCAATTTTTGACA
Organism: Myrmecobius fasciatus; assembly: GCA_023553655.1. Classification (NCBI taxonomy): domain Eukaryota; kingdom Metazoa; phylum Chordata; class Mammalia; order Dasyuromorphia; family Myrmecobiidae; genus Myrmecobius; species Myrmecobius fasciatus. Next base: position 58,377 of record JAJPUD010001640.1, on the reverse strand, counting down.
AATGGTCAGCCTTTATCAAAGAAATCAGGTATGTTCAGACACTGTTCTAATGTTTATTTCTTCTTTGCCTATGCTTTTTCTCTGTTTCTTCTTTTAGTATTATTGCTAAAACTAGCCAGCCTTTCTACAACTATACCAAATTATAGTGTTGATAATGTACATCATTGCCTTACCTTTGATCTTATCCCTATCTTTATTAATGCTTATCTCTGGCATTTTTCCATTAAACAGAACAATGGTTTTTAGTTTTAGCTGTATCATATTTATCATATTGGGAAAGGTGCATTTATTCCTGTTTTACAGTGTTTTTTAAAAATAAAAATGTATATAATATTTTATCAGAAGTCTTTTCTTAATCTATTAAGATAGTCATGTTTTTATTGTTTTCTTACTAATAAGACATAATGTTCAGAGTTTTAATAATAGAGTACCAATCTTATATTTTGATACAAGTCCAACCTGGTTGTTTTGTAACCTTTCCAGTATTTCACCGTAGACTTTAATAATTTACTCAATATTTTTACATCAATATTCACAAAATTGGTCTAAAATTGTTTTTCTCTACTTTTCATTTCCTTATTTAGATCTCAAAACATTTATATTATAGGAGAAACAGTGTGATTACTTTATTTGAAAAAGTTTATGGGATGTTAGAATTAATTTTACTTTGAATCCACTTATAAATACAACTGCTCTTTAACTTTTTCTGCTTTTAAAAGTGTATATATGTAGCTTTCTCAATTTCTTTTTTTTATTGGTTTATTTAAATTCCCTAATTATTCTTCTATTAATTTTAGTATTTTTTGAAGACATACATTTCATTGTCATTTTATTAGTACAAGAATCAACAAAGTAGATTCTAATGTTTTTCCTTCATTTGTTGTTTAAGACTTTAGCAAAGCCTTATGTTACTCATGATGATTCTCTGGACTTCTTTTCTTCCTCCTTGAAAATTGGATTACCACCTTATAAACAACTTCCACCCTGAGACCCTACCCTCCTGACTGGTGAATCCTTTTCTGGGACCACTATTTTTAAGTTATATATCCATTTCATTGATCTGAGTTTTCTCTTTTTTGTTGATAACTGTATTTAGATACATATAATTTCCTGTAATCACTAGTTTTGCTGCATCCTAAAAGATTTGGTACATTATCTTGTTGTAATATTCTTTGAAGTAATTATCTCGTTTCTATGATTTATTCATTGACTCTAATTATTTAGTATTAAATTATTTTCTCTCCATTTGTTTGAATGATTTCTTCAAAGATCTTTTATAGATTTTAAAATTTATTGTTCTGTGGTTATTTCTGGGTTTTTTTTACATTTGGTCATAAGGTTTTTAAGCATTAGTTCAAATTTTATAAAGATGCATGAATAACTGGAAGATATTTCTATTCTTTCCTCTCTTAAACATATTTCTTTTTACTGTCCTTTTCCCCTGAGATCATCAATACTATTCCTCATTTTTACTCTATGTAAATCCATATTTCAGAAGGATTTGTTATAAATAACAAATTGTTGGGTTCTGCTTTCCAATCTGTTTTGCTACTGTTTCCATTTTATGACTGAATTAATAACATTTACATTCATAATTATGATTGTTAATTGTTTATTTCCTCCTATAATATTCTCTGATAATTTTTCTTTGTACTCTGCATCCTACTTTCTAAAGAAATTGGGTAAAGAGAAGAAAGGAAATCTGTAATTGAAAAAGTCTACTTCTCTTCCACTGATCCTATTGCTTTTACCCTCACCCAAAGCCCATTCTTTTTTATACTTTAATCTGCTTTTAGTTTTTCCTTCCATTACTCTATCCCCCCTTGTAATCTCTTCTCTCCCTCTCCTCTTTATTGTCTGGGCAGAGACTATTGGTCTTCATGGTCCTCTAGAATAGTCTTTAGTCAGAATATTCTGGACTTCTGCCCTCTATCTCTAGTGTTCCAAAGTGTTGCTAGTTCTCAGTCTCACATCTATAGTTAGATAAGTCAGAGCAATAAAAGCACTTTGGATTTCTTATTCCCTTGTAGTTTTCCCTCTGGACTTCCTCCTTTCCCACTCATTAAAAAAAAAAAATGTGCTACAGGTTTCAGGTGCCTCTGGAGAGTTTCTGGTCAGGATACTGGCAGATTCTCACTTGTTTTCCTACACTTTTTTTTTTTTTTTTTTTATGGTTTCCTTCACAGATGGGTCTCACTAGTTTCTACCTATATTTTTTGCATAAGTTTTGGCTGGATGAAAGAGGTTACTATTATTTTTCTTTGCATTTCTGCATCATTTTATGATCTGTTACCTCTTTTAGCTCTTTACCAAAATTATTTGGGCAAGTGGAGTTCCTGACCTTTTGATTTTTCTTGTGTGAATAGACAAACTCTTTTGAGTGAGGAAAGGTCTTATTTTGGAAACTCTACGGTGTTCCAGGCCAACTTGATATATGTATGATAGTTAGGTAGGTAGTTTTAGAGACATAGATATAGTTATTTGTAAATAGAGATGCCATCTGAAAACAGGGGAGTCTATAGAATCCCCTTATCTGTGTGGATTCCCTCTTCAACTTGGATTCTGCTGTGGACTTTTATCTGAGACTCCTGCAATAATTAAACTCCACATAGATATAAACAACATTGACTTTTGTTTCCAGAAACCAGGTCCATGGAAACTGGAAAACCACTTTTGCCTATAGAGTAGTAAGAAACTTCAGTGGCCATGTGGTTCAGTCCTCTGCTTTTAGATAAATACCAAAGTCAAAGAACAAAAATGGCTTGCATTTCTATAGCATTTTATGACTTGTGAAGAAGGCTATCTTATTTCATCCTCACAACAACCCTAGGATCTAGATGCTATTATTATTCTAATTTTGAAGATGAAGAAACTCAGAGTTGAGAAAGAGGGAGGTTGAATGACATGCCCAGATTCACACAGCTAGTAAGTAAGCATCTGAGTCTGCTTTTGAACTCAGATATTCCCCAACTCAAATCCAATAGTCTTAACCACTGATCTACCTTGATGCTCTCAAGAGATGTCTTTTTCTGTTGACCAAAACAACATCAATTGCTAATTATATTTAGATCTCTAATGATAATCATTTTGTATCCTATCTTGGTATTTTATTTAAAAAGTTGTTACCCTAATGATCATTCATGCATGCACATATTCCTTTAAAAATGTTTATCAAATATATACCAGATAAATGGCATTTTATTAAGTGCTTGGGAAGACAAAGCATAGAGATTAATCCTTTCCCTGAATATCTAAAGGGAAAGATACTAATCTCATTTGGGTATGGGATGAATTAAGGAAGGCTTTCAGATGGAAATGTTCTGTGCTAGAAAGAGCATAGGAATTTGAATCTGATGACCTGTAGTGAAATTCTTCATCTCATATTTACTGCTAGTGTGACTCTGAACAAGTCACTTACTTAAAGTCAATTACTTAAACCTTAGTTTTTTCATCTATAAAATAGGAGAGTTGAATTGGATCCTTCTACTTTGACATCTTATGTCTTCCTTCTCCTTCAAAGGGAAGGAGAGGCTTTGATAATTGATGGTATGAGAAGGAGGACTTCATTCTAGGAGATGGGTAAGTAAAGATCAGAGATGGCAGAGCAGGATGAGAATAGGGTGTGAAGAATAATCGAGTCTTTTTTTAAACATTGTCATACTGTTCAATCGCCTTGCAACTTAGCTTATTGCACACACTATACTATATTTTCTATCTCCATGCCTTTGCTTCTTAGAATATTTTTTCTTCAAAACTTGCTTCAAATGCTACTTTCTTTATGAAGTCTTTCCTTATTGTCCTTATACTCCAATTCAATCCACCAGTGTACTTCTTCTTCTTCTTTTTTTTTTTTTTTTGCTGAGGGTTAAGTGACTTGTCCAGGGCCACACAGCTAGAAATGTTAAGTGTCTGAGACCAGATTTGAACTCAGGTCCTCCTGACTTCAGGGCTGGGGCTCTATCTACTACACCATCTGGCTGCCCTGGTCAGTGTACTTCTTTTCCAAATGAATGAGTATTAATTTTGACTACATTTGATTACATCAATCTAGGAAGGGAAAGGCCTTCAGGATTTCTGGCCAAAACAATACCAATTGTTATTTACATTCAACTCTGAGATAATTGAGGCTAGAACAAAAACCAAGTAGACTTGATTTAGGAATTTTTATTAGCCAATCAATGAGAGCAGAAGTGATTTGGGTTTAAGATATAGTCCTTAAGAAAGAAATCTAGCTCATGAACAAGAAAGAAAGAAGGAAAGAAAGAAGAAAGGAAGGAAGCAAGCAAGGAAGGAAGGAAGGAAGGGGAAGGGGGAGGGGGAAGAAAGGAAGGAAGGGAAAAAGAAATGATTTCCTGGAAGATAGTGTCTAGGTTCTTTTTGTCATCATGGCTTTCAGGAAACCCTATAATCCTTAGATTGTCTCTCCTAGATCTATTTTCCAGGTCAGTTGTTTTTTCTAGGAGATATTTCATGTTTTTCTCTATCTTTTCATTTTTTTGTTTTTGTTTGACTGATTCTTGAAGCCTTGATGAGTCATTCATTTCCAATTGTTCGATTCTAATTTTTAATGTCTTATTTTCTTCAGTTACTGTTTTTAGTTCCTTTTGCAATTGACCAATTACATTTTTTTTGTTCATTGCATTCTTTTTCCATTTTTTCTATTTTATTTTGCAGTGATTTCATTTCGTTTCCCCACGTTTCTTCTAACTCTCTTTTAAGATTCTTTATGTAATCTTCAAAGAAACCCTTGTGACATGGAGACCAGTTTATGTCTCTCTTCGGGGCTTTTTCTGGAGTTGCTTTACCTTTAGGGGCCTCAGGATTTGAGGTCTGTTCTTCCCTCTCTCCATAAAAGTTGTCTATGGTGAGAGCTCTTTTTGGTTTTTTATTCATTTTTTTTTAAAGGTGTGAGGTCTGTTTAGGGCAAAGGTGGGACAGCTGCTTTAATTTTCCCTGGGGCAGTTCTGCTGATTGAGTTATTTCAGGAACTGGGCAGTTCTGCTGATTGAATTATTTTTGGTGCTGATCAGTCCTGCTGATTGATTGATCGCCCTAGGGTGTTGTGTAATGGCAGCTAGTTACGATGCTCATCAGGGGTTCAGTGGTTCACAATCTACCCCCCACAAAAGGCAAACCTCCCAAACCACCTGCCCACAATCAGGACAGATTGGCCCAAGAGGCCCCCAGAAGACTCCCAGGTGTGTGAAAAGCACAACGCTCCCACTCCTGTTCCGACTCCTGTTCCAGCTCCCTGCCCCGGTCTCCCTGCGCTGCAGTCTGGGTTCAGCAGACCACCCCCCTGGCCAATTAAAACAGACCTGTTTTGAGGTTCTTCCAGAGTATCTTCTTCTAGAATCATGTTGTCCTCCAGATATTGTGGATTTTTTTGCTTCAAAATCAGTCTAGAGGTTTCATAAGTTGTTGGTTTGAGGGAAGGTTAGAGGAGGTTACAGAGACTCCTATCTGATCTCCGCCACCATGGCTCCACCCCCGGAAGGAAGTCCGGGAAAAAGAAATGAAGGAAGGAAGGAAGGAAGGAAGGAAGGAAGGAAGGAAGGGAGGGAGGGAGGGAAGGAAGCTGTGTAGTTCTCAAAGTCAACTGTGATCTCAGGGATGATGCCATGACATGCAGGCCCTCTCCCCCCAACCCCCATTAAAATGTAAGCTCCTTAAAGCCATGGACTGTTCCATTTTTGTCCTCATATGACTAGAGCTTAGCATGATGCCCAGCACACAGTATTTAATAAATACTTGTTGGTTGATTGATTGATCATTTATCCACTATCAAGGTAATGACTTGAACTTTAATTATTCCTTTTATCAAGGAAAATGTCACACTGACAGATAATGAAAGAAATCACATTTTCTGTAAATTCTTAGCAAGTAGATATTGCAGAAGGGTTTTATAACACATAGAGGTAATTGTTGTTCCATATATGGTCAGTGGCATTTGATACTCATAATATTTCTCTTTGCCTTTCACCTTAAAATCTGAGTTACACGTTCTTTTTTCAAAAGTCCCTGGAAATTTTCACCAGGCAAATTTACTTACTCCCTTCTGTAATGAGGCAAGTAAGGCAGTGGGATAGAGATGACTTATTGTATTACATAAAATTTAAATGTTGCTTTTTGGGATTTAAAAAGAAAATGTTCATTGTAGAGATGATGGGCTATAAGCCAAACTTTTATAAAACTTTGATAATGCTTGTAACCATTAAAATGAGCTATTTCAAAACAAAAGAGCCGCACTTAGCAGGGTAGAAATGGCTAGAGGAACTGAATGAAACAATTTTTTTTTAATCTGCTAGAAGAAAGGAAGCTGTAAAACTGGGGAAATATTATTTCATTTGAGTTAGTACAATGCTTAATAGAAGCAGGAATTACTAGGAAACAATGAGAACTATTTTAAGAAGAGTATATCGGAAGGTAGAGAGCTCACCAAGTGATCTGTTGGCTCCAAAAATGATGGGAAAGAAAGTGAAGGCATTGCAACCAAATGAGATAAGAAAAGGAAGATGAGTCTAGTTTCATTATTTTATGTGAAAAGTATGTGTTCTCAAATGGCTTTTAGCTTGGTGATTAATAGTACCAGGAGAGATGGAATTCTCTCTTGGACATTTATAGGATTATTCAAATATACAAAAATTCAAAGGCAAATCAAAAGAATTTAAGAGATCATCTAGTCTAATCTGTACCTGATAAAGAAACTCCTTGACAGCAACTATCCCTAACACATGGTCATCCTGACTCATGAAAACCCTTAAAGAGAGATAGAGAAAGAAATTGATGATAGATATGGATAAAGATATGAGTAAAGATTATTACTTGATATGTACTTATCAAGTGCCAGAAAATGTGCTAATGACAGGTGATTAGGGACAATTAGTGGCTCAGTGGATACAGCACCAGTCCTGAGGACCTGAATTCAAATGTAGTCTCAGACACTTAACACTTTCTAGCTGTGTGGCCCTGGGCAAGTCACTTAACCCCAATTATTCAGCTAAAACAACAAACAAACAAACAAACAAAAAAAACCCTAAACCAAAACAAAACAATAAAGACAGGTGATTAAAAAAAATACAAACACATGGGAAGAAAATCCCTGTCCTCAAGGAGTTTACATTCTAATGGAGGAAAGGCAATACATAAAATGAAGTTGAAAAGCAGTGAGGTCACAAATGAACTAGATTGGAAATGAAAATGGCTGGAGGGTACTGCATCAAATAAAAGTTCTGGGGAGGAGGAGGATTCAAGGCTAGAGAGGTTATCAGAGTGAGAGAATCACTGGGCAGAGGTAGATATACCAGTATATTGACTGTGAGGTCAAATCCAATGTTAACTGAATGACCCTGGATAAGACATTTTCTCTCTCAAATTCACTTTCTTTATTTTTAAAATGGCAATGATCTTCATAGTACCTGCCTCACAGGGTTGTTGTGAGGATCTAATAAGATCAAATTTGTAAAACATTTTTCATATCTTAAAGCACTATATAAACATCATTAATGATTGGGAATACTCTATTTCCTTAGGCAGCTAATTTTATTTTTATAAAATTCTAAATAAGTTTTTTTTTCTTACTTTGAGCTGAAATCTGCCCCTCTGCCTCCTATTTCTGTTTTCCTGGATCAAAAAGATTAAGTCTAATTTGACTTCTACACTATTCCTTCAAATAATTGAAGACAGGTATCTCTCCACCCATCCCATTGTTCCCTGCTCTGCCACTCCTCTAACAGTTTTCTTTTCCTGGACTAAATGTTTCCAGTTCCTTTAAACCAAGAATTGGGCCTGATCTTGAGTCCCTTCATCACCTTGGTTGCCCCACTTTTAGACACTCAGCTTAAAAGGTGTCATGCAGAAAAAACACATTTGAAGTGGTGTTTGCCAGGTGTCTCAAAAGAGAATTTGTAGGTATAAGCCTCCAAATCAAGGGGCAAAGATTTTATTAAGCTGCTAAGAACAGGCTAAATTCATAAGATTTTTTTTTTTTTAAGTAAGAAAAAGGATTTAGCAATTAACAGGGGGGAAAGACAAGTTCTAAGTAAACAAGAGGAAGATGCTGTTTAAGGGAAGACACTACAATATATGATTATGAGATTGATTAGCTAGCTAGACCTAAAAGGGATTTAGCACCCTAAAAGGAGTCAGCTATTGTGACACTTAGCAAATAGACTAACCCTCAACATGACTTAGCTATAACAAAGGGAAAGATGCCATGAGGTAGCAGTATTTCAAGATGGGCTAAGCCTAAAATGGAGTTAATACCCTAAAAGGAGTTAGCAAATTAGTGATGTACAGTTAAATGTTTTTATAGGGGAACTAAAACTTGGGGTTTGGCATAAAGTAACTTTGGAGTTAATGGTGGTTTTGCTAAAACAAAGTATTCAACTAAAAATTCTACCAGAGGCTTTAATGAAGGGTGTGAGACTTTAAGACCCAGTAAAAGAATAGAAAAGACCGTCTGAAGATCAAAAGGTCAAGATAGTCAGTGCTCCTTCCTGCCAGCCTCTGGGAGTATCTTAGGCTATACAATCAGGCTTTCTCTTGATAATGTCATTTCCTGAAATCTTGTTCCACTCTCATCACAAGCATGTCCCTCATCTTGTTTCTCCACAGAAGAGTTCTTAACCGTGTGTGTGTGTGTGTGTGTGTGTGTGTGTGTGTGTGTGTGTGTGTGTGAGAGAGAGAGAGAGACAGAGAGAGAGACAGAGAGACAGAGAGACAGAGATACACAGAGACAGAGAGAGAGAAAAGAAGATAAAGAAGAGAGAGGAGGAGGAGGAGGAGGAGGACAAGAAGAAAGAAGAAGAAGAAGAAAGAAGAAGAAGAAGAAGAAGAAAGAAGAAGAAGAAGAAGAAGAAGAAGAAGAAGAAAGAAGAAGAAGAAGAAGAAGAAGAAGAAGAAGAAGAGACAGAGAAACAGAGAAAGAGAGATTCCTTTGTCTGGTGAAGGACCCCTCCTCAGACAAATGCTTTTAAATGCATGAAATAAAACATATAGCATTGCACAGGAAAACCAAGATGATGAAATATAGAAAAATAAGATTAAAAAAATTCATGGATCCCAGGCTAAGAACTCTATACTCCAATGACCTCATTTCTTCACTGAACCTAGATTAGGTGTTAAGTGTTACTTATACCTGTAGAAAGTCTCTTTTGGATTTTTCTCTGGTCTTCATATTGAAGTTTGATAAATTATAATCTGTACTACCCATTTGAGACTTAAACTTAACTCCTATTACTTTTATGTTAGATTTGTGCATTTTGTCATACCTTAACTATTTAAAGTATTAGGGCAAGAGGAATATCATACATCTTTTACATATCCCATTGTACCCTTCATCTATTATGAGGACATGATTGATCCTGAAAAAAAGTTGTTGACTGATAGAAAGAATTATGAATGTGATTGTTGACCTGGTGATTCTATTGCTTATGAGAATATTCAGCATTAGGTATATGGTACTGCCATATTTAATTATTTTAAGAGGAGCAATGGAAGTTCCCAAATTAATTTTAATTTTTTTTAATATCACATAGTACATTTAGGAGAAAGTAGGGAAAACACGTAAAATTAAATCAGCAACAAAAGCCTGCTGCAGTTTGGAATAAATTGAATGTTTCCTGCCTTAAGGAATTTACATCCTAATAAAGGGAGATCAAGAAGTTAACAAGTAGATTCCATTGTAGTACAATAACTGGAAAGAGAGAATCTGGAAGAAAGACTTTGCTAACATTGTGCTGGGAGGTGACCAAATAGGTTAGGTTAATTAGGGGAAATTGCTCAGAGAGAGGCATCCTAGCTTAGTGGATAGAGAGCTAGCTTTGGAAAGGAATCTCACTTCTCAAATTTGCAGTGTGACTCAGGGCAACGTCATTAGATTTTTTGGTCCTCCAGGCAATACTCTAGAACAAAGAGTTTCAGAGAAGATTCTAACCTGCATTTATGGGGGAGTCTGTTTCCTGAAATGGGATTTTCCTATGTCAATGAAATCCCAGGTTCATTCTCTATCTCCATTTAAAGAAAGGGAGTGATATAGTAAGGTAGAAAGGAGAAAAAATGACTGATCTACTATAATAGGAACATTTTTTGCATATGCTAGGAGGCAAGAAAGAATAGAATGGATGCAGGAAGTTGCAAGAAAGTTGACCTGCCCATAGTAGAGGGCTTGGATTGTAGAATATTTAAGTATAGACAGGATAAAATGAATGGAGATGTGTGAAAACAATACATGGATAGTAAAATGGTTGAGGCAGCAAAATGGAATATACAGTCCTGGTTTTGGAATCAGAAAGACCTGAGTTTAAATCCCATTTCATACCCTTGCTATCTGTGTGATCCTGGAAAAGTTATTTAATTTATAAAATGGCTAGATCCTAGTTCATGGGGCAGATAGTGAGAATTAAATGTGTTAATATATGTAAAATGTTTTGGTCATCTTTCAGGTCTACAAAATTAGCTATATTATTGTTATTGGAGGAGTCATAGACAATTCATTTAATTATCTGAAGAATGTTTTTAAATAGTTCGAGGCAATAGAATGGAAAGATAGAAAAGTGGGTACAGAATTTCTCCATGAAGTGGTTTCAGGCTTCCTTTCCAGTTTTATTTCACATTAATCAATGTTGATGTCTGAAGAGGACCAAAGAAATAAGGATGTTGATGACTTGCTGGTGAATTGCATTTAAGTAAAGCAGAGCTGCACAAAGTCTTCATCCTCATTTTCTTTTCCAGTCATAGAAGTCCAATAGGAAGATAAAAGTCAAGATGACTGGTGATGAACTGTATGGCTCAGCTGAACCTGACAAATCTTAACTTGCTGGCTTCTACCTCTATTTATTCATCTATGCTATTTTCTATGCCTGGAAGGCCTTCCTTTTTCATCTCCATCTGTTTGAATGTTTTATGTTTCCCTCCAGGGCTCAGCTCCTTCAATTAAGCCTTCCTCAATTCCTTCTGTCTAAAATATTCTTACATCTCAAATTTAAAAATTTTGACATTTCAAATTTGAAAATATCTTTGTGCCCCAAGTATCCCTCTTCTCTTCCTGATTAAACTATAAGTTCAGTGAGGGTAGGGAATGTATCTTTTTCATCTTTGTCTCTCCAGTATCCATCTATAATGCCTTGTACATTAGAGGCGCTTAAGCAATGTTTATTAAATTACATTTGATGCATCAGCAGAACATTTTTTCATTTGGGATCCTGACTCCTTCAATAACGTGGATTTCCTTTTTTGAAATTAAACATTTTTTTTCTCAATAGTATTTTATTTTCCCCAAATATATGTAAAAATAGTTTTTTAACATTCATTTTTGTAAGATTTTGTGTTCCATATTTCTTCTTCCTCCTTTTCTTACCTTCCCTCTCTCCAAGATAGCAAATGATCTGATATAGGTAATATATATACAATCCTTTTGAACATATTTCCACATTAATAACATGTATTTTCTAACACACTTGAAAGGCATGATATTTATATTGGGTATAGTAGTGAGTGAGTACACATCTACCAGGAAGCAGTGGCCAATGCTACTTTAAACAACAGCAAACTTGTTTTTTCTAGTACAAACCCAAAAGGTGCTATATTGGATTCAGATGGGAAGGCTCTGCAGGGCTGTATATTCCAAATGGAATATACAGAAAAGAATGTAGAATACTCTACTTGAATACTAGGCTGCTAATTCAAATGAAATTTATATTAACCTTTGTACTGTTGGGTAACAAAGATATAGCACATGAGGTTTGTAGACAGACCACACCATAAGATTGTTACCTATGAAAGCTGCTGAACTATTTATTTGATCCACATCATGTATTTTGGAAGCACTGAATAAAAAGCCTAATAGACCCTAGGGTGTGTATATATTTGAAAGAAAGGGACAGACTTGCATTCAAATGAATGGATTTTGTTTAATGTATGTTTTAGAATCATACTTGAAAAGTACTCTATGAAATTTCAATTTTATTTTGCTGGGTCATTTTCACTTAGAACTTAGTAAAAGCTAAACCGCCTAATGAATATTTAGTGTACCTTAGACAGTTCTGCTTTTGGAAACCTGCATAAAATTGAAACATCAAAACAAGAAAAATATTATTTTTCAAATTCTCTTTGGTCTTTTCCCTTTGTGCCTTCCAAATAAAGACAGCCTAATAGCTGGAAGTACTGGTATAAAATGAAGAGGGTAATGACTAGAAAAAGATAGGTTATCACGCTGTAATCAATTGTGAGCGCCAATGTAATCATACCCCGTAAGAGCTAAGCGCCATCTCTCCCTTTGCCCTTTCCTTGTAATAATGCACACAGATTTTTAAGTAATATAAACTTGAAATAAAAACTGCTAAGTTCAATTATCTCAGCAATGAAGCATTAGAAAGGAAAAATAGATGTTTTTGAATAAGTGATAAGTGAAAATATGACAACAGAATGATATTACAGTGGCTAAATTAATTTACCTCTGATGTGAGGGTAACTTTTTCAGCACCAATTGCTAGTGATTTTTTTTGGTTCAGTTTAGTGAATTATACATTTTCACTGTAGCTATCTAGTAAATTATGAAAAATTACAGTCTTAATTTTTCTGTTTCTGAGAAGTTATAGATTTTCCATCATTTAAACCATTCCCTTCATGTTTCTTTGTTACAAATTTACTGTTTAATGTCTGTAAAAATATTTGATAGTTTCAATCTGATGAAATTCTAATCTGACTTGCTAAGAAAATTAATTCCAAAATAATAATAAACCATATTTATACAGCACTTTAAGGTTTGTACAATATTTTCACACATTATAGCTTTACAACAATCCTAAGAAATTAGGTAGTGTGAGTATTGATAACCCCATTTTATAGATGAGGTTACTAAGATTCAGAGACAATAAGGGACTTAACCATGGCAAAACACAGAGAGTAAACTTCAGAAACATTTGAGACATGTCTTTTGGATTCCAAATCTATCATTCTATCCATTTTCCCTATCTGCTTTTTAATGTGTGTGTGTGTGTGTGTGTGTCTAGAATATGAGATAACCAAACTCATACCAAAGTAGATTATTGATCTCAATTATGTTTCTGCACAATATATGTAGCTTATTAAGAGGAAGAATGATATGAATCCATGGTAAATGGAGTATGGTACTATTGAGTTCATTTCCATTGTCAAGATTTCTTTCTATAGCTTTATAATAGTATGGGATCTACCCAATCCCATTTAAAGAAGGCACAGACTTCTCAAGTGAACAAATAATTCAATAAAAATAAACTAGGTACAAATAAATCCTTACTCACTTTGAAATACAAATAAGTCTTTGAGTCATTAGGTGAAAGATGATGGCAACAAGAAATACCTTGTGATTGGTTCTGAAAAATTGGATATTCCTTGGAACTTTTGTATAGTACTCCAGGTTATTTTGGAAATGCATAGTCCAGCAGTGGTGTTATAGGTAGTCAAATTTAGCAGAGAGGGACTACTGAAAAGAAATTGTTTTTGGTAGAGAAGGAACAGTTTTGTCTCCTCTCTTTCATTCCCTAGCCACCAGATGATGGATGACCAAGGGAACTGGAATTCCCATTGGCATCAATAGCATTGTTTCAGGACCAACAATAGCTAATGGTAGCATCTGTACTGGGAGTTGAGAGACACATAAAAGACAAACTAGACACATTGAAAGTTAGCAGGTTCAGGACTTTATTATAATAGGAGAGAGAGTCAGAGGGAATTTCTAAATGGGGCTAAATTCATGAGAATTCTACAAAGAGAAAAAGATTCCTCTGATAACCAGGAATTATAAGTTTACTTTTTGACCATGTATAATCTCTAAATTGAACTCATATTCCCTTGGATCTTTCTGTGTACACAAGGAAATGATTTATCCCCTAGTTGCAGAGATGTTTCTATAACAACTCTTTTTGCCATATCTGCTTAATAAATGTCCTTTCTTAAAGTAAATTAACTCAGGCACTTAATGGAGAGGATACTTGTGGGACTTCTTGAGAGATAGTACTGAGAAAGTTAGTCCTTCAGAGTTACCCTGGAAACCTTAAAGAGAATTGAAGTCAGTCTTTGGGGACACAATCTACCAATGTGAGTTGGAGTGAGAGTAGAGAGAGGGTGATAAAATCACATTATATAATTTAATGGCAACAAGGGGGGAATTAAATTGAGGAAAGATTATAGTTTTATTTTGTAATTTTTTATAAGGAAAAAAGGGTGTTAAAGGATAGGTTATTCATACTTACTATGGCAGTGATAGTGGTGAGAAAGATGGTTAAAAAAAGTATAATGCTAAACTCATTACTTAGAAGCATAAAAAAAAAAAAAAAACCAGAAGGGAAAAAGATTTTCCAGGAGCAGAACCAAAATAGTGGAGTAGAGAAAGCACTCAACTGAGCTATTCCAACATTCTTCTCCAAACAACTTTAAAAAATAATGCCTCAAATTTAATTCTGGAGTGGCCAGAGCCAATAAAAGGTCAGAATGAGCTGTTTTTCCAATCTAAAAGAATTTAGAAGGCCAGAAGAAAGATCTGTGACTTGGGCCAAGAGCTCAATGAAAAACCAATAGTGGGATTAGATGATGGTGACAAAAGTAGTAGCAGCTTTGACAGCTCCCAAGGTAGAGATGGTTTAGAGACCCAGCAACAGGTCAGAAAGAGATTACAGAACTCCTGTCCTGGCATTGGATGTATTTGGCAACCCTTTTGCTAATACACACTTCTCGGTAATAGTTCAAGAACAGATATAAGCACAGTCAATCAAGACTTCAAATGGAAGCCCTGAGGAATAATACTGTTTTCAATTACAAGGGTTCAAGGACCTTAAGGATGAGTATCACTTGTAACACCAAGGAAAGAGGGCTCCAAGAAGCAGTATCGTTTTTGGTACTAAGGGATCAAGGTCCTTGAGGAAAAGTACCAATTGCAGTCCCAAGGGATCAGGGGCCCTTTCTACATAAGGACCAGAATACAAACCAGGAAAGCAGTGATCATCTCTCTCCCCAAATCATACTACATTAGAAGCACAAAATACTTCCAATCCCCCAGTAGAATGTTAGAAAAGTTAGATATGATAGAGTTGTGGAAAAAATTTAATGGGAATAAAAAGGAGTATGCTTTTTTTCTCAGCTATCAATGACATTTTTACAAAAATTGATCATATGTTAGGGCATAAAAAATGTTGTAACCAAATGCAGAAAAGCAAAAATATTAAATGAATCCTTTTAAGATGATAATGCAGTAAAAATTAAATTCAATAAAGGGTTGTGGAAATATATATTGAAAATTAATTATAGACTAAATTATTAAATTCTAAAGAATGAGTAGATCAAAGAATAAATTTTAGAAACAATAATTTCATTAAAGAGAATGATTAAAATGAGACAACATTCCAAAATTTGTGGAATGTAGCCAAAGCAGCACTTAAATGAAAATATCTTTCTAAACATATACATTAATAAAAGAAAGAACAGATCTCTGACTTGAACATGCATCTAAAAAGCTAATAATAGTCAAATTAAAATTCCTAAATAACATGGAAATGTTCATCCTGAAAGTCAAAGGAAAGATTAATAAAACTGAAGGTTAAAAAAAACCTGAACTAATAAAATTTTATATTATATTTTTGGGGGGAGTGGAAATCCAATATAATAGATAAACTTTCGCTTAATTTAATTAAATAAAAGAAAGAAGGAGACAAAATTACTGGCACCAAAAACTAAAAGGGTAAATATGCCATCAATGGAGATGAAATTAAAACAATTATTTGGAATTATTTTGTTCAATTACATGTCAGTAAAATTGATGATCTAAGAATATTTGATGAATATTTATGAAAATATAAATTGCCCAGATTAACAGAATATTTATATAATATCATCTCATAAAAAGAAATCAATCATTTATGAGCTTCCTAAGAAAAAAAATCTCCAGATCAGATACATTTACAAATGAAATCTGCCAACCATTTAAAAAAATAATTGATTCCAATACTATATAAAATTTGAAAAAATGATAAAGTCAAAGTTCTATCAAATATCTTTTATGACATAAATATTATTTTAATACCTAAATTAGGGAGAACAAAAATAGAGGGGGAAAAACTATAAACTAATTTTCTTAATTTAAATTGATGCAAAAATTTTAAATAAAATACTAGCAATGAGATTACAGCAACCCATCACAAAGATCATGTACTATAATCAGGTGAGATTTAAACCAGTCATTCAATGCTGGTTAAAAAAATAAGAAAACTATCATCATAATTGACCATCTGATAACAAACCCAGCAAAAATAATTATATTGTATATATGTAATAATTATATAATTATAATAAATATAAAGAGCAGCAAAAAAAAAGGCTTTGACAAAATATAACACCCATTTCTATAAAAAAGTACCAGAAACCACAGGAATCAGTGAAGCTTTTCTATCTGGTATCTATCTTAAAAGAGCAAACATTATTGTGGCAGCCCTTTTTGTAGTGGTTAGAAACTGGAAACTGAAGGGATGCCCATCAATTGGAGAGTGGCTGAATAAATTATGGTATATGAATGTTATGGAATATTATTGCTCTGTAAGAAACGACCAGCAGGACAATTTCAGAGAGGCCTGGAGGGACTTGCATGAACTGATGCTGAGTGAAACGAGCAGAACCAGGAGATCATCATACACAGCAACAACAATATTACATGATGATCAATTCTGATGAACATGGCTCTCTGCAACAAAGAATTGTCTCAAACCAGTTCCAATTGTTCACTGAAGAAAACCATATACACCCAGAGAGCGGGATATGAAATATGGACCACAATGTAACATTTTCATGATCTCTATTGACATTTGCTTGCATTGTGTTGCCTTTCTCTGATTCTTTTTTTTTTTCTTGTAGATAGGATTTTTCTTGCATAACTTCTCAAGCATTTCAACATTATTAACATGTAGTGGACTTCCTGCCACCTGGGGGGGGGGAGGGGACTGGGGATAAAATTTGTAATGGAAAGCTTTGTAAAGATCAATGCTGGGGAACTACCCATACATATGTTATACAAATAAAAAGCTTTAATAAAAAAAAAAGAGCAAACATTATCTGTAACACAGATAAGCTAGAAACCTTCTCAAGCAGATCATGGGTGAAGCAAGGATGTCCATTATCACCACTATGATTTGATATTATATTAGCAATGCAGTTACTATAATAAGACAAGAAAAAGAAATTAAAGGAAGAAAAATAGGCAATGAAAAAAAAGCATATTTTTTGAAAATGATATGATAGTATGATTACAGAATCCTGGAGAATCAACTAAAAAACTAATAATTAACAACTTTAGCAAGACTGCAGGGTAAAAAATCAGCTCACATAAATCATCAGCATTTCTATATATTATCAATGAAAACCAGCAACAAGAGAGCTAAAAAGAAATCCTATTTGAATACTGAAAAAATATGTATAGGAAAAAATAAAGAAAGGTGATCTAGGAGCTCTAGCAATCAAACTATATTACAAAACAGTAATCATCAAAAACAACCTAATACTAGCTAAGAAATAGAGTGATAAATGTAATGGATTAAGGATACAATACACAGTAGTAATAATGATTACAATCTAGTGTTTGATAATCCCAAAGGTCTTAGCTTTTGGGGTAAAACTCACCATTTGACAAAAATTTCTGGAAAAATTGTAAAGCAGTTTGGCAAAAATTAGGCATAGAGTAATATTTCACAGTGTTTACCAAGATAAAGTCAAAGCAGATAAATTTGATTTATGATCAAACAGGAGATAGCAAAAATCATTGGAAGTAAAATGGATGATTTTGATTGCATGAAATTAAAAAGCTTTTGCACAAATAAAATTAATAAAAACGAAAATAGGAAATTGGGGAAAAACTCAGCAAGTTTCTCTTACAATGACCCCATTTCTTAAATATAAAGGAAACTGAGACAAATTTATATTTTTTTAAAAATTCATTCCCCAGTTGAAATAGTCAAAAGGAGACAAAAAGGCAGTTTTCAGAAGAAGAAATAAAAGCTATCAATAGTCACATTTTTAAAATGCTATAAAATCACTATTGACTAGAGAAATGAAAATTAAAAGAACTCTGAGATACCTCATACCTATCAGATTGGCTAACAAAACAGATAAGAAAAATGAAAAATGATGGACTTATAGAAAAATGTGAAATGGTGGTACGATTGATAAATTAACTGGTCCAACCATTCTGGAGAATAATTTGGAAGTATGTCCAAAGGACTATAAAAGTGTATGCCCTTTTAATCCAGCAATGACTCAACATAATTTATATTTCAAAAACCAAAGCAAAGGAAAAAATACCTATTTATATACAAATATTTGTAGCACCTTTTTGTGGTAAAAAAGAATTCAAAATTGAGGAAATGACATCAATTGGGAAATGGCTGAATAAGCAATGGTACATAATTGTTATGAAATGCTATTGTGCTATAAGATATAACAAGAAGTATAATATTAGAAACAAGTGGGAAGAGTTATATAAAATCATGTAAAGTGAAGTAAACAAAACCAGGAGAACACTGTACACAATAATAACAATATTTTAAGGATGATCAACTACTGAAAGACTTAGTTACATTGATCAACTATAAAGGACCCATGATGAAAATACTATATATCCTAAAAGAAAACTAAGGAACTCTAAAAGAATACTTAAAAAAAATTCTCTCTCTTTCTCTGCCTCTGTCTCATCTCTCTCTTTTTGGTTTGAGTTTACATTTGACAGCAATGGCTAATGAAGTAATAACATATTACTTCACATGTATAAAGAATTTCACTTTGCTTGTTTTCTTGAAGACAGATGAGATGTGGGATTTAAGGAAGGAGATAATGTAGAACTCAGCATATTAAAAATAATTGTTGAAAATGTTTACATGTACTTAGAAAATATTTAATGAAATAAGTAAAATGTTACAATTTTAAAAAATGAAATCTTAAAAAAATATATAATAACAGAGGCAATGCCATTGATTTTTCTATATCCAAATTCCTATTCATTACAGCAAAAGCATATACTATGAGATGAGGGGAAGGGTGGGGAAACTGCTTACAGGATTTATGACCAGGAGTAAATCATATTGTCGGGTTTCAAATGTCTTATTCTAATTGTCCCCACTAACATTTTTTATTTTTTTAATCCTTGGATAGGGTTAGAAAGGATGGGTTTAAAATGTAGAACTAGAATCACAGGCAGTGTAGAAAAAAAGAAAACAATTCAGTCACAAAAGACCCTGAAGAAAAAAGACCCTGGGAAAATGGCAGAGTAGGTCAGAAAATTTCAAGCTCTCCAGATTTCCTCCACAAATAGAACAAATTTGCACCTGAGTGAACATAAACTGGTGAAAAAACAAAGATTTGGAGCAGAACAGGGTTCTTCTAGACCAACCCTAGAAGATTGTAGGAAGACCCCAGAACTAGAGGTTTAACTAGTGTGAAGTGCAAACACCTCCGGGCTAGCTCCACAGATACAGCCAGAGGGAACCCTGGGTCTGGCTGGGTGTGGCTGGAGCCTCAACTCAGACCACAGAAACTTTCACTCCTTGGATACCCTAAGGAGTCCTGGGTCTGAGTCCTAGAAGACAGAGGAAACCTCAGCTGATTAGAAATTCCAGGTCCAGCTGTGCTGTAAAGACTGAGAGACAGCTGTGGGTGAGAAGGAACCAGCACACTGGAAGTGCAAAAGCAGTGGAGCAGGGACACTGCTGGCTGCCTGCATTTGCAGGAGGGTGGAGCTTTTGGTTTGGGGTTCCAGGTCAGAGGGGAGAACTGAAATGAAACTAGAGGAACTATGCCCTTCAATCAAGATTAGAAGTGTTTAACACTTAATAGGGAACACCAGAATTCATTTTAGGAGGATAGTGAAATTAAAAAAAAAAAAAAGCTCACAATTCTCTTCTATCAAAATTAATGATAATAGAGACCCTAAAACCTAATTCTAATAAATTTAGCATAAGCATAACATAAGCATAACAGTGAAATACCTTCAAAAATTCAATTCAATTCAGGAAGCATTTATTGAGCTCCCAGTATATACCAGGTACTGTACTAGGTTCCCGGATTATAAGAGCAAAAATGAAAAACATTTGACTAATAAAATTACTGGGCAAAAAGGATCATAAGATTACAAAGTTGTAAGAAATTTTAGTATATCATTGAAGGAAAGAGACTGATCTTTTGGTAAGGGCCAGTGAAGGATAACCTTAGTATACATTAATAGCTGAAATATAAAAAAGACCCAGAAGAAGGCTGCATTGTATTGGGCAGATAATCTATGGAAGATCTATGGGAGGTCTTGTAGAGATGTCCAAGGATTATATTACTCTAGAAGATATGGAGAGAATAGCCACATCAGTGATAGCCTAAGTCCCTTGAAATGGTATTAAGTCCTCATTTAGGGATATTTTCTGATTGCATCAATTTTCTGAATATTATAGAGCATCCTAAATGTGATTCATAATCACTCAAAAATATTTAGCCTGTTACAAAGAAAATAACTAAAAAACCAAACAAATGGTTGAAGATAACATCTTAAATTCAAAATATCCAAAAAGGAACTCATTATCTTTCTCCCTAAACTCCCTCCCCTCTCCTAATTTTTCTATTACTGTAGAAGACAAATATCATCCTTCCAGTTCCTCAGCTCATAATTTAGAAGTCATTCTGGATTCCCTTACTCTCTGCCTCACTTCTTCCATATCTAAGATGTCACAAAGGCCTATCAAATTCACCTTTGCAACATCTTTCCTATATGTCCCTTTCTTTCTTCTGATTTGCCACCACTCTAGTGCAGTCCCTCATCAACACATACTTGCTATATTGTAATAGTCTGGCTGCAGGTCAGCCAGACTCATAACTCATCCCACTCCAATTTATCCTCCATTAAAGTAACTTTCCTAAAGTTCAGGTCCAATCATGTCACATCTTCCCTCCTTGCCATGCTCAATAAACTCTGGTGATTTTCTAGTGCATCCAGGATCAAATGTAAAATGCTCTACTTGGCTTTCAAAGTCCTTCATAAATTAGCCTCTTTCTATCTTTTCAGTCTTATTGCATCTTCCTGGACTGGTCCTCTTCAATTCATGAAGAAAACACTCCATCTTTTAGTCCTTGATATCATGGTCCTTTTTAAGAACAAAGGACAAACAATGACAAGTAGACAATACAGGTAGTGGAAGATCCCCAGAAAGTTGGGAAGAGATCTTGTGTAAAATTTCTGGGAGGATCTAGATATTAATTGCATAGGATGAGGGGATAGAGATGGGTCACAATCTGTGATGTTGAAGAGAGTATCAAACTGATGAAATTTCAACTAAAGTATTATGCTCACTGTTAACTATGAGGAAAATACTTTTGCAATGCTTTAAGATATGTGGGACTCACAGTGGGACAGATAAGATGACTTATTATTGCCAATCCCTAGGCATTTCTGCTATTTCAGTGATGTCTTATAGATGGCTTTCTCTACCATGAAGTCATTTTTTTTTAAAATTTTTTATCACCTGGTTACTCTCATGTTCTTACAAGTAATTCTTATTATCTTTTCAACTGGATATGTTTGGTCATTGCCATAAAACCTCCATTCTGCATGGATTTTCTCCTAGAGTTCTTCTTCCTGGCCTTTAAAGATTTATTTTAATTTTATTTTTGGTAATTACTAGACTATATCAAGATACTAACTGTGAAAACATTTCAATTAGCTAATTATTTTTCACTTAAAAAATTGACACTAGCTGGACATGTATCTTTTGTCTAAATATTAGATATTATTCAGTCTTTAGTTGGAGCATTTAGGTATCCCCATCATATTTGCTTGAGAAAATTCACATTTGCAAATGCAAATAATTTAGGATGGCATTATGCAATTTGCTTTATGAGACTAGCCAAACACATCTTTGAAATTGTTAAATTATCCTCTGCTTTTTGGATATTTATCTGCTTATTTTCTGCCTCCTCTCTTCTCCCCTTCTTTAAAACATTTTTGGGGGAGAGAGACAGAGACAGAGAGAGACAGAGACAGAGAGACAGAAAGAGGGAAAGATGGAGAGGGAGAGGCAGAGAGTAAATAAGCTCTAAAGCACAAATGTTGACTGAGGAAATCTATACTGAGTTGTTAGGTGTTTTTTTTTTTCCCCTTTAATGATGCAGGTGCAAAAACAAAGAAGCCAACATAACCCAAAGAACCATGTTAATTTCAGTTCATTTGAAAAGAGAAGGAGATTTAAGTTGTATGCTATTATTCATATTTAGTTCATAGTCTACATTGATAACCTAGGACATTGCTATTTGTACATAATTTATCCCTCAATTTTTGCCTTTTTTGAATCATGTAAAATGAAAGTTATTTCACAAGTAGCATTGTCTTTTATAATCTAGAAAGCAATATACTCTTTAATTGAAAGGCTATTCATTGGTATGTTACCCTTTATTATTTATTCTTGGGGCAAGAAAGGGAAGGATTCCATTTTTTGTCCCCCTTGAAGGTGAATTAAAATATAGTCACCAAATTGTGTTTAACACTTCCCAATCAAAAAATTCAAAATTGTTTCAAGATGATTTTTAAAATAACTTAAAACAAATGATAAAATAAATAAAAATTTGTGCAAAATTCTTGTCATATATTTATCACATGTCATTGCCAAGATAATCATGAAAAATAAAATATTTGAAGCCGTGTATCCGATTTAACATTTTTTTAAACTTTCTTGTACATGTACTAGCTTTCTTCCAAATTTTTACCATCTCAACTAATTTCAATTATTTTAAATATATATAAACACAGTCACAGACCCTCAAATATGTATGCATATATACAACAGAAAGCATATATGCATTTGCATATGTATGCAAACAAATAAATGTATTGTGTATGTGTAGACATATTTTAAGTAGACACATAAAGAGGTAAAATTTTTCATTCTGAACTTCAAATCACAAATACAATGGATATTTCCAAATACACAGTAGAACACATACATACAAAGAACATATATGTAACTATAAATCTTTATACTATTTGATTTTTAAATGTATATAATGAATTTCGCATGCTACTCTCAAAACTGTCCTTCTTGCTTATTCTTCTTTTTGAACTTCCTACAGTTTTCTGCTGTACATTAAAAAAAGAAATTTCTTTGTTTTTGGTATTCGTGCTGTTAACTCTACCTTTCATCTGCAACCACCCTCCAATATAAAAATTGAGAGAGAAAAATTCTCATGTGATAGTACTATAATCTACCTGAGTTCATTTTTTTCTTCCCCTCCTATCTAAGTTAAGCTAGTTTTCCCCTGAAAGATAGCAAAACTATTCATAGTATTTGAATGACCTAGGGAGCTAGGACTCAAGCTATACCTCCCTTTAGCTACTTTCCTGGTAGCTTCTGGCTATATTGACATGGTTTCTTGGCCATCTATGGCCATAACAACATTAAGCCACATAAAATGGTACTCTTTAGACTTGGCAGATATCCTAATGTCATGTGACTCACCAGACCCTGTCATTCTGACTAGATATTTTTCCATATAGAGACAGCTAGGACCATGTGTATCCAAGGTAAGTGCTAGAGTATCTTTGATAAAAATCTTCTCTATGCTGTAACTAAGTAAATCTCCTTTGTTAACTGTTGAATGACCTCATTTCATCTCCTCCTTGAATCTGAACTAATAGGTTTCTATTCTGAGACAGGCCTGCCCCTAATACCTTGTAAGACATAGACAAATCAAACAAATCCACATAGAGGTTACACCCAAAAATATGTGTTTTTTTTTTCTTCATCTTCAGTCAGTCCATCATCTGTCTGTTAGGAGATGGTAACATGCTTCATCATTGGTCATCTGTAGATATGGTTAGTGAGGACATGGGTCCAAGGCCTTTGGTCTTTCAAAGCTATTTCTTGTTACAATGTTGTTGTCCTTATATAAATTTTTCTCCTGATTCTGCTCACTTTATTCTATATCAGTTCATACTATACAATATTCCCTAGAATTGTCTTTTGTTACCTATTATGCTACAATAATATTCCATTATGTTCATTTATCATAATTTGTTCAGTTTTCCCTAGTTGATAATGACTACAAATTCTAGTTCATTTTTTTTTCTTTTAATTCCTTCTTTAGGATCAGGGAGTTTGATTTTCTGGTAATTCATCTCTTCCCTGGTATTATTCTCCTTTTTAACCCTGCCCTCAATTATGTGAACCCATGCCAGCTTGTTTCCCTGATGTCTTTTTTAAAAAACAAATTGTGTAAATCCTATGTTAAGCAAGTTTATTGTGTCATTTTAACAACATGTGCCCCATCATGTCTCTGTGACACATTTTCTCATATCTTAAGCTTTTTTAGTATTATTATATTTGTTATGGTGATCTGTGGTCAGTGATCTTTGATGTTACTATTATAATTGTTTTGGGGTACCACTAACTTAGCTCATATTGGATGACAAACTTAATCAAGAAATGTTGTATGTGTTCTTACTGCTCCACTAATAGGCTGTTTGTATCTCTCTCTCTCTCTCTCTTCCTGGATCTTCCTCTTTCCTGAGACACACAATCATTGAAATTAGGCTGTATAACCCTACAGTGGCCTCTTAGAGTTCAAGTGAAAGGAAGATTTAATCAACGTGGCAAACTTTACTTTTAAGAAATTGCCACAGCAACTTCATTTTTTAGCAACTACTACCCTGAGCAGGCAAAAACCATCAATACTGAGGCAAGACCCTCCACAAGCAAAAAGATTATGACTGACTGAAGGTTCAGATGATGGTTGTTTGATATTTTAAAGCAATAAAATTACTTTTAAAATAGCATATGTACATTTTAAAAGACATAATACTATTGCATGCTTAATAGACTATAGTATAGTATAAACATAACTTTTGTTTATAACAAAAAATTCATATAACTTGCTTTATTGAAACTTTCATTTTATTTTAGTGGTCTAGAACCAAAATTATTTTTTCATTGTCCATTTCATATAAGATAAGAGTCATCTGGTGTCCAAGTCACCTACTCCTTCTTTGTGTACTCATCTCACAGATTCCAATGAAAGTCCACCCCCTCTTTCCTCTTTCCCGAGAGTTTATTCCGTTTACTCTCTTTTGGTTTGTTTGAACAGAATAATTTCATCTCCTGGCCATCTTCCCCATTTAGTACTCCATTATCTATTCTGAAGTCAATAAGGTTCTGAAAGGTAATTCATTCTTTCTCTCATTCTCCATTAGAGCACTAGATCTACACTATTCACTCCTTTCAGATTGTTCAAAGAGATTTTCCATTTTAGATTTCTCTTGATTCATATGTTTACATTTTAGATTTTCTCCTTAGTTTTGTTCTTTTCATTAGATGTTCTTGAAAGATTTCTATTCCATTATAGATTCACTTTTCTCCATGTAAGATTATACTCAACTTTTCAGGGTAAATGATGCTTGTTTGAAAATCTATATATTTTGCCTTCTAAGATGTCATATTTCAAGACATCCGATTTTTTATATTGGTAACTATCAGATCTTTCTATCTTGATTATTGCTTCTCAAAACTCAATTTCTTTCTTTTTGGCTTTTCCGCCTTTGGATTGGATTTTTTCTATCATATTCCAGGTAATTTTCATCCAGGGTTTTGTTTTTTTTTTTTCAGCTAATATCCACGAATTATTTCTATTTTCAATTTGCTTTCTGCTTCTAATATCAGATGGGTCTTCATTATTTCTTATAATATAGTAATTAGGCTTTTTTATTTGTAGTCTGATGACTGTTAGATTTTCTCTTTTTGACCTATCTCTAGCCAATCCTTTTTGACATGAGTCACCTTACATTTTCTTCTATTTTTAAAGTCTTTTGATTTTGTTCCAATAGTTTCTGTTGTCTCATTAAATCATTGGTTTTTGCTTAATCAATTTTAATGTTCAAGGAAAATATTAATTTTATAAGGCTTTAAACCTCATATGATTTATTTATTCTACTTCCAAGCTTTTTTTCTAAAGATCTCATTTTTAATTTTTTTTAAATTAACAGAAATCTATTTTTCCTCCCTCCCACCCCCACTGAAAGAAAAAAAAAGTGAACAATATGCTTAATTAAGCAAAACTAATTTCTTCATTGTCCAAATTCATAAATGAATGTCTTATCTGCCCCTTTAATTTATCACCTCTCTGTCAGAAGATGGGTAACAAGTTTTTATCATGGATACTATGGAATCATAATTGGTAATTTTATTAACTAGAGTACTTAGGTTTTTCAGAGAAGTTTTTCTTTAAGTTGTTATTTGCTATTGTTTTAATTTTTCTCTTGGTTCTATTCACTTCACTTGTTATCAGTTCATTCAGATTTCCTGGATTTCTACAAAATTATTCTTATACTACACCTTGTCTGCCATACTATACCATTCCATTTTTATATCACAATTTGTTGTCACTCCCAAAATGACATGCATCTTTTCATTTCCAGTTTTTTTGTCACTATAAAAAGAGCTGTTTCTTTTATATATATATGTAGGAGTCTATTTTCTTTTTCTTTGTAATAGAGGCAGAGTAGTAATATCACTGGGCCAAAGAATATATACAATTGAGTAACTTTTGATGCATAAGCCTCATTTCTTTTTCAATCCTTTTTTAAAAATACTCTATTTATAATATAATTTTAACATTTGCATCATTTCTTCTTCTAGACTCTGGGGCTGAAGGTCAGAGCAACACAGCTGCCCCTACTCTATACTTTGAATGAAAAGCTACAGATGCTAATCTTAGTCAGATATCTGTTTGCCATTAGGATCTTCAGGCCTCTGACTGTCTCTAGGCTAGGGAAAAAAAAACCACACACACTTAATGGAATTTCCCTTTGGATTTCCGTTCACCAATCCATGTGATTCCTTGGTTTTGCTGGAGTGGTGCTGTGAGAGACCTAGACTATTCTCCTTTCACTCTAACATGTTTTCCAGTTTCCTTTCTAGATGCTCACAAAGGATGCTCTAGAATTTTTCAGCCAAAAAAGTGGGGCCCACAGACCAGTACTTTCCAGATAACATCCTTTCCCCTTTTATTAAACCAGTGCAACTTTTTTTTTTGCATTCCCACTACAATAGTATCTTTCCTGCTTTCCATAATTTCCCAAATTTTAAAAAGCAATTTCCTTTTTCAAATTAAAAAAAAAAAGAGAGAGATTTAGTAAACACATCCTAAAATTCTCTATCCTGAAAGCGTCCAGGTCAGATGACTAGAATTCGATGAAGATAACTAGATGCTCTCTTAACATCTCTTTACTTACTGTGCCTTCAATTTCCTTTTCATCCTTTTTTGTCTTTTTCTTCCAAGCCCAGAGATTATTTCTCTTGGTCAAAAAAAACATGGAGGCAAAATGAAAATTGAGCAATAATAATTGATGTTTACGTAGCTTTTTAATGTTTCTAAAGGGTTTCATATATATTATCTCTTTTAATCCTTTTCATAATCCTGTGAGATACTAAAGGATTTCTTATCCCATCTTTAGTTATAGAAACTGAGGCTTAGAAAGGTTAAATGACTTAAGTTATTGTCAGAAATTTGAACTCATTTTTCTTGTGGCATTAAGTCCAATGTTCTTTCAAGTATACCATGTTGCCTTCTTTATGTCTGATATTCCTTAATTTAAACTTCTTTCTCTTTCAGAGTAACTTTTTTTTAAAAGAAAAAAAGCATTTTTGTTCCTTAACATATTTACCAACCTCAATTTATTCTGTTTTTAATACTATTAGTATTATCATAGTCTTTTGCTACTCAGTTTTAGCTGCCCTTGGTTTTTTAATATATAGATATATAGATATAAATATATATGTGTGTATATCTATCATACATAGTACAACATATATCCTAATTTAATATAAATTGCTCACTATCTTGTGTTAACAACTGGTTACATCCTAATAGGCAGGATCCAAGTAGTTATCAATGTTAAATTCTCCAAATCACTTTATTTATGATTCATATTTTGTATATTTATAAATAGACATCTAAAATTGTATGATTTTCTTGCTGACTCCATACTCATATTCTGTCTCTTGTGAATTACTTGTCTTTTCTATTGATAATCCTTTCCCAGTACTGGGTGTTCTCTCCTATATATGGTTTGGCAGATATATATATCTACAGTTTTCTCCTTCCTTATTCATTTTCACTTAAAAGAACTTTGTATCAGATTTTCAAGCCTTCAGGCAAATATATTTTTATTCACTCATATTAGTGCTTTTCTGGCCAGGATTGTATTGTTCCCATATTTTAAATCATGATTGAGAAATCCAAATCACTTTTTTCAGATGGCACTTTCTGAACCAGTTGTATTTTTTCCAATTTTTCCTTTTTGCTCCAGTTCTCTCTTCAATCTCTTCAATCCCAGTTCTGCCCTTTCTTGTCTTGGTATTTTCACTCCAAATTGGAATGGACTCCCACCCATCTCCCATCATAATCATTTGCAGTCTTCCCTAGATAGTCGGGTGAAAAAGTAAAGAAAGTGCTAGTCAGTGTCAGGAAGATGAAGACCTCAATTCAAATTCTGCCTTGGATACTCATTAGCTTTGTAATCCCGAGGAGTCAATTTCTCTCAGCCTCAGTTTTCTCATCTGTAAAACAAATAATAAAGGCACAGAATTGTTGTGAGCCTCAAATTGTATAGTGCATGTATGTAAAACAGTACCAACATTAAAATACAATATAAAGGCTAGCTACGAATCCTGTACTTTCAAGGGTCAGCTCATATGGTACCTGTTTTACAAAGCCTTTCACAATATACTCAGCTAAAGTTATTTTCCTGATATTTAATGGACCATTGTCTGGAATTTACCTTTGCATTTATTTCATTCTTCCATATGTAAAATATACTTATACTCTTGTCCCTCTTCATGTTAAAGTGTAAGCCTCTTAAGGACAACATCTGAAATATAATTATTTTTGTAACATCAGCAGCACTACCTACTACAATGCTTGATGCATAAGTTACCTAATAAGTGTTGAATTTGTTTAAAAAAATAAAATGAATACTATTTTTGGTATCTAACAGGCTCCTGAGAATATTTTCTTACAACTGTTTGTTTAGCATTGAAACTGCCAACTTTAAGTATACAGAAGCCAAAACCATAAGTGAAATCTAATGATATCCTGCTAAAACAGAATCTTATCCTCCATTACTGGAAAAGTAAGAGAAAAAGTCACTGACTTACTGGGAAGGTATTTACTGAGAGCCAAACATCTGGGTCAAAATATCAGCCCATTATCTGGATATCTTGGTTCACAGAATAAATTTACAGAATTCTAGATAGTCTTATAAAAATTCTATATATAACAAGTCTAAAATTTTATCATTGCTCAATTGTCACTCAAAAATTCATTGTTATACATGGATATGATGTAATATCAATGCATAATAAACTTTCCTGTCAATCAAAAGTGTTGTTATGTATAGATTTTATGTCATACATTTTAGGCTTCGGATTGAGATATGAGCTTATATAGAATTTGCTTTTAAAAAATTAAAAATATGGCTTGGCCAAGGGCAATATATTTAATAGAATCAGCCTTTTCAGAAACATTGAAACTTGAAAAAAAGAACCAAATATTAGCAAATAAAAACAATTTTTCAAACTAAGAAATCTACGGTTAGAGAAGGAAAAAAGTTCAAAACTTTTCTTATTATGTATATATATTTTATTGACAAAAATTTCTATATTTCATTAAATCATTTTACTAGAATTATATAATTTGATTTTCCAAATTTTTTTCTCCCACACTCTCTTCTCTCTTCCCTCTTTCCTCTCCAAAATGGCAAGCAATCTGATATATACATGTCAGATTATATGATTATATAGATACACATATCATATTATATGTAGTATACACATATAATCATATTAAACATATTTCCATATTAGGTATGTTGTGAAAGAAGATTCAGAACAACAACAACAACAACAACAAACATGAGAAAGAAAAAAACAAAATTGAAAAATAGTAGACTTCAATCTGCATTCAGACTTTCAGACTGCATTCTTTCTTTGGATGTGAATAGTATTTTCCAGCATGAGTCTTTTGGAATTGTCTTAGATCATTGTATTGCTGAGAAAGAGCTAAGTCTATCAAAGCTGGTCATAGCATAATGTTGCTGTTACTATGTACAATATTTTCCTGGTTCCACTCACTTCACTCAGCAGCAGTTCATGTATGTCTTTCCAAGTTTTTCTGAAATCTGTCTCCTAATCATTTCTTATAGAACAATAATATTACATTACATTTATATACTATAATTTGTTCAGGCATTCCTCAATTAATGGGCATCCACTAGAATTATATAATTTTGAAAGAAAAGAAGAAAATCATATTTAAAATGGATATAGCAGAGAATATAATGCTCTATTTTCCATATTTTTAAATAAAATAAAGGAGAGATTCCAAAATAATGAATGCAAAATTTATATAGAAGAAATAACAAATAGCCAGCCTGTGAAAATCACTGCTTCAAGCATTATAAAGCATCACTTTGAAAAGTGCAGGGTCTTTTAAGAGATTCTTCTTTTTTCACATAAATACAATTGCCTGCTCCAGGAGAGAACTTTTTTCCATCAAGGCAAAAACTCTCTACATATGATTCCCACTATGATTTCTGGAAGCTATTTGGAAATAAGTATGACTTTTTTTTTTTTAAGTCAGTAAGAATAACATGGACAGCCTCATCTTTCAATGAAACACTGGTCACATATACTTGCCTAGTCCCAAGTGTAGACTGTTATTAAATTGGCATTATAATATTGAGCAAGTATATATAGGAAAGCACTTTATTTTTTTCAAAACATTCAAAGGCTACAACATATCACTATCAAAGAATTATGTAATAAAAGCATAGATTTTTTAAAAATGATGTGTGAATAAATTCAAATTCAGCCTCAAACACTTTGCAGTTGTGTTACCTGAGGAAATCACTTAACCTCTGTGTGACTCAGTTTCTCAATAGTAGTGCTTAATTCCCAGGATTTTGTGAGGATCAAATGAAATAATATTTGTAAAGCACTTATATCACAGTGCTTGACACATACTAGTCACCTAATAAATTATTTTTTTTATTTGAAAAAAAATGGGCTGGTCATATAGCAAGAACATGGGATGACTACTGGATACCCAGGGATTCTTACCCTTTTAATGTCATGGAATCTTTTGGGAATTTGGTCAAATCTATAGATCTCTTCTCATAATGACTTTAATTGCATAAAACAAAAGAATTATAAAGAATTATTAAGGAAATCAATTATGCTGAAATACAATTAGCAATATATTTTTTAAAAAACAAATAAACAAGAATAAGTACAGATAACCCCAATTTAAGAACCCCTGATCTATTAGTACCCACATAATCTCAAGAGACATAGAGAAAAGCTTTTATGGATTATCTGTTTCTATCTATCTATTATCAGAAGAAATGGACAAGGTCTACAGAAAACAAGGTAGGAACGGGCTACAAATTTATACTCCCTGGATAATTCTTACATCAGTGAGATCTTGTACCAATTCAAATATTGAAGCATTATTGTTTTTTACTCTTATGGTAGTGCTATAGCTTAATTACCTAGCTCAGTGTAAATATATAACAGATATTCAATCAAATCTCCAGGAATGGAAGGATCAAGTGAGGAATTATTTTTTAGGATGAAGAAGGCTTGGTCATGTTTATAGGCAGTAAACGAACACCCAGGAAACAGGGAGTGATTGAAAATAAATGAGAGTGGAGATGAAAGAAGGGGCAAAATATTGGAGCAGATGTTATGGGGATGGGATTGTTTAAATAGGTAGAAAGTATTGGTAAGGAATAAGGCATTTCATCATGTGAGGTAGAGGTAAAGGAGAAGATATGAGTAATAAAGAGATGAAGAAAAGGGGAGAAGAGAGAGCTCATGGAGCTTTGTTTTTTTTTTTTTCTTGTAAAATAGAAAGAGATCTATAACCATCCCCAAAAGCTTATTTTTTATTCATATAAGAAAATAAATAGAAGAATTGCCTTTTATCCAGATTATGCTATAGATTTTGATGGATCACATACAGAGTTTGTCCAGTATATTTATCTGCACAGACAAAATAGATGAATAAAAGAGTTGGATTCCAGAGTTGAACAGAACTCTGGAAGAGTTAAACAGTTGAACAGACAGGAGAGAGGTGGCTATATTGCATTTAGGGAATTGCAAAGCTCCTTCAATCACCTCAAGCTTCATTCAGAGACAAAAACTCATCTTTTTAATAGCAAGATATTCCTATATGCCTATAAGACATGGAACTCAACAAGCTCCGAGAAATTAATAATTAGTATCACACAGAGAGCAATGGTGAAGTACATGGTAGGCAGGAGTAGGATGCAACCTGAAGAACTACAAAGAACAAGAATGAAGGAAATAACAGTTCCTGAAGGATGACTGTTGTATAATCCAAGTGCTTCATTGTTATAATAATAATAGTTAACCCTGCTTGATAGACATGTGCTAAGTATATCACAGTTATCATCTCATGATTCTCACAACATAGGAGATAGGGGCTATTATTATAATATTGATTTTTTTCAGATGAGGAAAGTAAGGCAAAGAGGGATTATGTGACTTAATCAGGCTTAAGCAGCTAGTAAGTTTCTGAGATCACATTTGAACTCAGGTCTCAGTCTGAGCAGCACTTTACCCACCATACCATTGTCTATTCTGTTACATTTGTGATATCAAGAAAAAATAAAGAAAATGTCCAGTACTTTATGTGGACTCCTGTGGTAAGTGTATGACAGGGGAAGAGAATCTTTATTTTTGTCAAGAGCTATTTGATTATTTATAATATCATTCATGGGCCATACAAAACTATCAATTTATAGAACTCAATCAGTGGGAGGTTGTTGTATCTTTCAGCTTCATAATCACTTACAGTTGCCTTAGCAAATGATTCTGTAGGCCTTATATGGCCCGTGAGCTGGATGTTTCCTCTCCCTCTTATAGGAAAACATGCAAAATAGTTGCACAGTACAGGTAACCTAGGCATAAATGGATTGCAATTTGTATTGTTGAAAAGTATCTCTAGATTGATGAGACCATCAATCTATTTAAATATTTGAATATACTTTCTCAATAGACTGAATTTAATCCAAAACACATTCATAATTTAATTTTTATTTGCCCAGAGAAATAAAAGATTTTTAAGTAAGAAGGTAAAAGGTCAGAATAGCCACACGTTTAACCTTCATATATGAAATGGATACTTTCTTGTGAAATGATATATAAAGTGAAATTGTCTACTTTAGGAAAATTAAATTTATTTACTTTCTTTCATGTAGTGCAGGATGCTTGAGTCTCTATTGTTGGGAACTACATTTCCTATGACTTACCCCCTAGTTCTCAGATCCACAATGTGGATTTATGTGGCTGAGATTTTATATTCCTATGAGCCACTTGGTAAATGACAGAGGAGATGAAGGAAAGGGAGTGGGGAGGGAGACAGAGAGAAAGAGACACACACACACAGAGATACACAGAGAGAAAGACAGAGAGAGACCAAGAGAGACTGAGACAGAGACAGAGAGACAGAGACAGATATAAAGAGACAGAAAAAGAGAGACAGAGAGAGAAAGAAACAAAGAGACAGGGAGATATAGAGACACAGAGAGACAGAAAGAGAGAGAGAGACAAAGAGACAAACAGAGATAGGTATAAGGGGGAGACAGAGAGAAACAGAGACACACAGAGAGAGACAAAGATAGAGACAGAGACAAAGAAAGAGAAACAGAGACAGAGAGACACACACAGAGAAAACAAGAGACAGAGACAGACAGAGAGACAGAAAGACAAAAATATAGAGAGAAGAGAGACAGACAGAGAGAGAGAGAGAGAGACATACATACTTCTAGGATGATGATAGAAGAACCATATAGAAGAGAAACTGCTGTATTGGCAAGTTTCTGAGACATCAGATTGAGGAAAATGGCATTCCAATGCTCAGGAAGGAGGTGAGACTAATTTTCTCTTTAAACAGACATGCTGATGTTAAATGGGTAAAGGTGTTCATACATCATTTAGAAATGCTAGATAGGTCATCAGACCTTTTCCACACTGGAACATGAATCTTTCTGAAGATTTTTTCCCTTCAGATTGTACTCATTATTGACTCAGGGATAGAAAGACCCTAATCATTGCGGTGGTGGGAGGAGGGGACTCATCTAGTTGGTATAAAGATAGAACTCTGGTCCTGGGATCAGAAGGACCTGAGTTCAAATCTACTGTGCTGTGTGACTCTGGGCAAATCACTTAAGCCTGTTTGCCTCAGTTTCCTCATCTGTAAAATGAATTGGAGAAGGAAATAGCAAGCCATTCCAGTATGTTTGCCAAGAAAATCCTAATTGGGGTCATGGAGAGTTGGACACAGCTGGAAAACTCAACAGGAACAGATAGATGTCGCAGTGGATAGAGCACTGGCCCTGGAGACAGGAGTACCTGAGTTCAAATGTGGCCTCAGATACTTAACAATTACCAGCTGTATGACCCTAGGCAAGTCACTTAATTCCATTTGCCTTGCCAAAACTAACAAACAACTCAACAACAAACACTAGAGAATATGTACAAAGATTGTCTTTTGTTTTGCTAAATTTTAGTTCTAATTAATTTTTTTTTCCTTTTTAAAATACATTTCTTACTTTTCTCCTCTTGCTAAAAGGTGAAAACTACAGAAGCAGTACTAAGTATAAGTTATAAGAGGCTGATTGTTGGTCGGCTTTGTTGAAATATCATTATTGTATATTATCATCATCACTGTTACCCAGAATGGTTCCATAGGGTAAAGAGGAAATGAGAATGGTATAAAGAACAATGTCAACAATAAAATTTTGATTAACCATTCAAAACTACTTTTCTTTTTAGATTACCTTTAATCTTTTAAAATCTATAAAGGTAGGGTCTTATATTCTTTCAAAAACAATTTAACCTTATAGCATCTATGCAAAATATCTATAATGTGGTAAAAATAAACAAAAAAGTATCAAGCATATTGAATAAAAGACCAGAGTATAATAATGATAATAATAAAAATACATTCTTTCCTAGACTCAGAGAACTTACATTACATGTGGAGTCTCAGGTAATTGGTACCCAGAAGGGAATATATGTGCTGGCTGAATTGTTCTGAAAATATCACCACCCTGCTGACCAATTCACAGAATGGCATTGATAGCACACTCAGAGGAGGTCACTAAGTTCTACCATGTAGCTAGAGGAAAGACGTTCCAGGAAGAGGGCTAGAGAAATGTGGTGATTTTAAAAGGGCAGAAAGGTAATCAAGAAGGAAAGGTGGATTGTACTCTATGTAGACACCCCTGAGGCCACCCACCACCCAAACCAAACAGCAAGAACAGACTCATCAGACAAGGGATGGGATTTAGACAATTTAAGACCAATTCACAGATGAGTGCCTCCACAGGAGACATTGTTTAATCCTAAAGATGGGCACTTGTACTATCCTATGGAAGTATGCAACACTATACATCCTCACAGCTCTCAGTCAAAAAATGAAACGTGCTTTAAAATAGGTCAGAGCTGAATGACAGCTCTCAAGAGCTTAACAGTACATGATACATATGACAAAAAAATAAGGCTGCTCACAGAAAATTCCAAATACTGTTTCCTTTTTTAAAAGAATTCTGTAGCTAAAATGCCCATAAAATAATAAGGAATTATACATGATTATTTTTGTTAACTGAGAAAAATGTCAACACATTTTAAAATCTTGGTCACTTTTTATTTGCTTATCTACTCATTCAAGTCACTATGAGCAAAGCACTGTGAGGCATGATTAGAAATATACATAACTCTTGGAATCATAGGATGGAGAATCTAGATCTGAAACAGATCTCAAAGGCCAACTACTCCAACTGACCCATTTTACAGATAAAGAAACTAAGGACTAGGGAGATTAAGCAATTTACCTAATCTTATGATTATTGATAATATCAGAGGCAGGATGTGTTTGTTTTGATTGTGATATCCCAACCAATATGATCTAAAAAGTATTAATTCAATAGCTGCTATATGCAAGATACTCTGCTAGGAGTTGGTGATGGGAACACCCATGGGAAATTCAAACTTTCTCTTCTCTCAAGGAGAATATATTCTACTGAATATTTATTATGTTATCATGTTACAAAAGTGCTCATGTAAAAAAAAAAACCTTTACTACCAAGAAAAATTTGTTACTAAAAAATTAGATAACTTGAGAGGATATGTTACTAATAGGTTAACTAGCTAATAGCTAACTAATCTTCAAAACTGATTTGTAAATTTGAATTTTCCCTTATTTTATTTGGCATATTATTTAATACAACCACTTTTATTTGTTCACAAAAATGACACTTGGAAAGGACAGCAGGAAAAGGGGAAATGGTTGAAATTGTGTCACACCTGAGCTTATCAGGATTGCTTTTATAGATGTTCATGCTTCTGCACCAAGTGATCCAATCTGGATATAATCTTGGGAAATTATCTACAGAGTAAAATGTTTTGTGGTGGTTGTTTTTACAATTTCCCTAAGAAGTTTTTTACTCGCCTTGTCTAACACGATGCTACCAATGGCAACTGTTGAATCATGATGGAATTTGACCTTATGCTTATTAGGAAAATGTTAGAATGTATTAACTAAAGCATTATTAAGTTTATTCTTTTCTCAAATATCATTGAAATGATAAATACCTTTATCTGAATGGCCACCTTGGTACTGTCCCTGTAAATACATTTTAGTAATACTGTATATTCTGTGAAAAAAGACAAAATAATAGATAATTTGGATATTTCCAAAAAGAAACAGTTAAGTAGGTTGAAAATACCAGAGCTCTATGTGGAAAAGACATAGGAAATCTTTTTCATTGGAGGTTTGAAGGACTATATGAAAATATTATTTTATATAAATTATAATCTTTGAAGGAAAGCTTTGAGAAATAAGAAAACCTGATTTTCTTTCATATGGAAAACCACTAATTGATTTATTTTAGGGCTTTCCTTCCTATCCCAGGAATTATAAGCCCCTCAGTATCACTGCTTTATATTTAACCCAATGCTGTTTAGTGGATTTGCATTACATGCATTTTTGATGTTAAGTAATGTTAATATTCACTAATTAATCAAAATTTGCCCAAAGTTATCCTTTAAAATTCCTTTATTATGACAAGCTCACAAGACTAAATATTCTCATTTAATTTTATGGTTTAAAAATACTATGATATTCTTTTCACCATCATGGAACTTTATTAATTATTTCCATATTGTGGAAGATTCTCCATGTAGAATGCTAAATATATACCTTCAGAAAACTTTAACAATTGCTACACTTGTGTATCTTTTCAAGTAAATTTCTGTGAATAGAAATAAGATTAGAAAACTGGTCAATGGATCATCAGCCACCAGTTTACTTGTGGATGAAATCTATATTTGTTCTTTTGAAAAACCTTTTATAAGCCTCTGAAATGATAGACTATGAAATATGGGATATTTTTTTCTATAGAACTACCTGCTAAATTGAAGTACATTTTCTGACTATATATACATGCATTTTCATATACTAAAACTACTAGTTTATTTAAAGGAGAAATAATGGGTTTTTTTTAAATCATAGAAACAACAAGAATAATTAGATTTTAAAATTTAACCACATTTTGGATTTGGTTTGATTTTTTCCAAGGTTTTAAAAAAAGTGAATGGGACAGTAGGGGTTGGGAAAATGTTCATTTGGCTGCTCAGAGCTATGGCTGGGTGCTGGGACCCTTCAAACATAGCAGCAGCTGAGCCAGTCTATGACTGCTGTATCAATTCCAAAAAGTGGCTGGCTGGGAAAGGACATTCATGCTCCCAGAATACCTGAGCCAAGAGCAGAAAGAAAGAAAGAGGAATTACTGAGACCCTGTAATTTTCCTTCTCTGTTTTGCTATATGTGTTGTGGATACAGTTTTCAATAGAATAATAATAAAAAAAAGAATGGAACTATTGGGAGAATTTTATCTTTTAGAAGCTCAATTGTATATTTGCATCATTTCAGGAAGCTATAGAATGTCTTACAAGAAGTTGTGAGTTAGGGGTTTTTCTTCTTTTTCTGATTGGGGTTAAGAATATTGAAATTTAGATGTCTAAAAGATAGATTTTAGAAAGCAAAACACCATGATTTAAAGAGGCCA
Source organism: Myrmecobius fasciatus (assembly GCA_023553655.1). Taxonomy (NCBI): domain Eukaryota; kingdom Metazoa; phylum Chordata; class Mammalia; order Dasyuromorphia; family Myrmecobiidae; genus Myrmecobius; species Myrmecobius fasciatus. The sequence continues at coordinate 20,183 of JAJPUD010001640.1, read as the reverse complement.
GATAATTTCATAATGATAGACCTTTAAGACTAAGAAATTTTGTAGGATAGTTAAAATTAGGGCTAAAGGCCATGATAACTTTCAGCTATAGCAGAACTGTCTATTGCTATTGAGTTATAATCACTTAATCTTGTTTGCCTCAATTTCCTCATATGTAAAAATAAGCTGGAGAAGGAAATGTCAAACCACTTTAGTATTTCTGCCAAAAAAATCCCGTGGGGTCACAAAGAATTGGACAAGATTGACATAACTGAACAACAACAAAAGTCATATATAATTGAGGGCCATTGTGAAGGACTCTAAAAGAAATTATCACTCATCTCTTAAGGTACTATTTTTTTTTTTTATTTTGCATCTCTAAATCTTTTTTTACTAACAACAACAACAACAAAAAAGCCAGTACTCTAGAGAGAGGTAACAATTTTCAGTTCTTTTTAATATTATTAAGAATTAGTTTGTTATTTCACTTTCACATGTGACAGGCAACTGAAATCACTGAGGAAATAGAAATTTTGAAGGGAAGATAACATTTTGAGCGTAAGAAGTCAAGTCAGAAAGGAGTATCCCAGTTTTCTAGGCAATTAGATATTTAGCCTAGTCAATGGGTGACTGTGGCTTGGTTACTATTCTAAGCAATGAGAAGGATAAAGAAAAGAATGTTTTTCTTAAACTAGCTTTAAATAATTCATATTCAGTCAGAAAATTGGAAAAAAGTGTTATTATTGAAACTAATCATTAATGAGCAGATCACTAAGACATCCTAGAAATCAGAAAGACAATAGAACTAGTAAGATCTCCATCATGCAGAAGTTCTTTAGTTGTATTTTAATCTGATAAAGAAAAAAATCCTCCCAAATAAATCAGTATATGTTAATGGTAAGAATTATTACATAAAATAACTAGAATCATAAATCCTGAATATTTTCTCTTATCTTTGGAACAGATTTCAGGGTATTCATATTTGAGAACATTTTTTAGAAATGGCTTATTTTCTTAAGTGTGTAATGAAGAAGGTAAAAACAAAAGAGAGTAAAATTTTGATGAGTAAGTTGCAGGGTCAAGTAGAAGTGGATAGATCAGTGCCAAACTATTCATTTTCTTTCATCTGATCTTCTTTGTAACCAATGGCTTTGTCAGAGAAGGCTGTCTATGGTTAGGGCCTTTCCTCTATGTTTAGTCAGCTATTTCTACAGGAATAATAATAAAATATGCAACAGAAAGCTTGCTCTAGCCATCTTAACTAAAGGGGCTTTATTGAATATTGAAAAATATTCAACTTGCTTATATAGAATATCTTTGGAAGAATCTAGTTTAACAAGTAGTTAGACCCTTTCCTGAAGGCTTAAAAAATTTAATCACAATAAAGGATCTCATATCTTTTATTTCTAATATCCAATATAAAGTTTAGTTTGTATTAATGTATATGATTCTTAATAAGATAGTTGAAAAACACATATTACCCAGATTATGACATAAAACTGAACAATCATCCGATTAAATCAATCCATCAACTTGTATATTCAAGGACTATATACAGGGACCATAAATATGTAAGAGAAAGGGATAGCGCTAGATCATCTTTGAAAAAATTATATAGTTCTTTCAATGATGATAAATTTCCTAAGCTTACACAAACTTGTCACATTAACAGAATATCTCCTGGCGACACCTGGAAATTATGAATTAGCACCATTTCAGGAGAATTAGTATGAAAAATAAGTAATAAAAAGACACATAGTGGGGATAAGTAGGCTATATCATTTCACCACTGACAACCTGAGCATGTGAAAGGTCATATAAAAAAGGACACATATGACTAAAAAGTGAGATAAATCAGTTAAAATACCAAGAATGAAAACCAACAGATAAATAGCACAATAAGGTATCCTGTACTCCTAAAATACATTTTTAAAAACAGAAGCAAATTTTTTTCATTTCTCTGGGTAGATGTTTTATTGAAGATTTGTGAGAAAATATGAAGAATTACACCTGAGGAAGAATTCAGGGTGCCTTCCATGTATATCATTAGAAGTATTAGTAAGTGAAATCATAGATCCTTCAAAGTAATAAAAGCATAGTCATTATAGTCTTGAGAAAAAAAAATCAACAACAAAGTCAATATATCTCTTCTCAGAACCATTAAAGAAATTGTTAACACTTAAAAAAAATGAAGCTCCTGCCATAGGTTCATCACTTGTTTGATTTTCAAGGCAAATGAAAAAAAATATGATCATATAAAAAAATTCACTAAAAAAAAAAAAAAAAAAAACTACGGATGGGAAGGAACTCCCTCAGTCAATGAAGGCAAGCACCATCTTTACAAACTATAGTCACACAGAGTTTCTCCTGCACCTTTATCTTGCTTATAATGTGGTATTTAGGAGAGAAAAATCCCCCATCTAAATCAATACTACTAATTGTAATTGAAAGCTACATTTTTTCCCCCTGAAGTGCTGAGGTAAGGGAGGAGAAAAGACAGCAGGATGAATGAAGAGTAGGGTCTAAAAATTCCAGTTTTTCATTAATTTCATTAATATTAATATTTCATTAATATGGCTTCAATCAAGGAAGATTTCCTAAAGAAAGTTTAAGGTAGACTCTGATAAAAAGCATGATAAAAGAATTAGTCTTGGTCAAGGGGAAAAGAATTTTTCAGTTATGGAGAGCAGTAGGATTATACATTTTGTGTATTATAGATTATAAATTCTTTGAGGCTATGTAAAAGATTAATTCTTTTTTCTTTCTTTTGTGTGTGTGGTACATTTAGCTTCCTCAGTTGTAGGAATAATAGAGAATTTATGATCATACTATCATTGACTAGCTTTTGTAGAGAACCTTAAATGTTATCTAGTATAGCTCTTTCATTTTACAGATGAACAAACAAGTTCAGAGAAATTAGAATATCTTGCCTAAGGTAACATAGTTTGTAAGAGGAAAAAGGGACAATTCAAAGCCTTGACCCTCTGACTTCAAGGCCAGAACCTTTCCCACAGTACCATTGCCTCCTAATTTACTTATGGATTAGACTGTGAATATCTATTCACATCTAATAATTTAATGCACACACATATATTACACACACATTTGTATGTATATGTATGTGCAATAACAGTCCAACTGTTTACAGTTTAGTTATTTAAAATCTTAATGATTGGATTAGATAGGTATCGATCTGATGAAAAAGTAACTGTCCTAATAGTCAATCCGACCTATTGGTTGGGCCAATTCTTTATTTAAACATGAAGTTTATTTAACTTGATCTGTAAAATGCTCTACAGAGTAAAAGACAAAAGTAGGGCAGTATGTATACAAATGCATGCACATGTTTTGAAATGAATGGTGATGATAAAGAAGATAAAGTTTCAATGGAAGCTTTTGATGACTTTCTAATACTCCTTCCTATTTTTTTTTTTAAGTGAATGGTTGTTTGGTGCCATCAATAGTGGTTATCCATAGAAATAGGGTGTTTTGTGAAGTTTTTAAATAAATGAGACCGCAACTTCAGAATTTTTCTGCCATGTAACCTGAACTTTGTCATAAATCCTTCCAGAAGAGGATTCACAAGTATACCTGCATTAATCATAATGGTGGTTCTTGAAACCTGGTAAGCAAACCAGGCTCAAACAATATAAGTACGTGGAGAATTGTGCGGGAACTTCCTCATTCACACAGGGGTTTTTAAAATGTTCTTCAAAGTTTCTAACCGAAAAATACTAGCCCCAAATAAAAATAAAACATTTACACCATTATCTCACAGGTTATGGCATTTACTAGCTAGGCTCCGGTTGCCAATACTAGCAGGAGCTTTCTCCTAGTTCGGTGCTGGTTGAGATATTTTTAATAGCTAAATCTTGCTTTTCTCTCCAAGACTGGGAAAACTATGGGGGGGAAAAGGAAAAATACAAATATATTTAATCTCTTTATATAAACAGGTTTTATTTTGTGGCCTCAGTGGGCGTGTAGGTGCCCCTTGGGCGGATTGACATCAGTGGGGTTCAGGGCTCAAAAGAAAAGCAGAACTTTGCCCCTTCAGAGAGTCTGAAGGTGGAGGCGGCCGCGGCAACTGTGAACTTGGCCGCCAAATAGACTTAGCGGTACCTGGAAAAGGGACTGGGGAGCTAGAACCGCATTTTCCGGGGAGTTTCTTTCCCCGCCACGAAGGAGACTGTAATGAAGTGGGAAAGGGGAAAAAAAAAAAGGCAAAAAAAAAAAAAATCCTCCTCCTCTTCCAGTCACTGCACCTCAGTCTGAGATTTGGGTGTTATTTTACCTGTATTTATCAAAACCACCACCACCGCCCTCGCCCACCACCCACCAGCCTGTGTGCCCATGCAAAGCAGCTGCCAACACTCCAGAAAGAGTGAAAGAGAGAGCAAAAGAGAGAAAAACAAACAAATAAATAAATAAAAGAGAGAGAGAGAAAAGAGGGAGAGGGAGAGAGGGAGAGACTGAGACAGAGACAGCTGCAGGTTCAATTAGCTAAACAAAGAAATCATGGCGGATTGTTTACATTTCGCAGACCCAAGGCAGAGTGGATTTCGGAGTCCAAAGATGCCGCGGTCCCCAAAGGAGTTTGCGGACCTGGCCCTCTCGCCCTGGCCTGGGTAAGTGATTCCAGAAGAGAGCAGGGTGAGCAGAGCTGCGAAAAGCAGCCTCCCCTCTCTTTCTCTCTTTTCCCCTCCTCCCCTCCCCTCCACTCCGCTCTCCCCCCGCCCCCCCTTCACCACCTCCCTGGACCTCGCCGCCCCCTCTCAAGTGACTCCCCCGCCCCCTCCCCTGCCCTCGGCGCAGCTGGGCTCCTTTTGGATTGGGGAGCAGCTTTGGCTACGAGTCTTTTGAAGCAGCTGTGGGGGGAGGGGAGTGGGGGGAAGAGGGTTGTTAGGGGCGGCGCAGGGCGGGGGCAGAGATAAGAGGAGGATGGGGGTGTCCCTCCCTCCTATCTGCCTGGTCCTCCCACTCCTCCCTCGCCCTGAGGTTAAACCCCCTTCCGGGCACTTGGAGGCTCCTCGGGCCCCTATTTGCACTCTCTGCCTGCTTCGATTTTGCTCTGCCTTGTCAGGTGGATACAGAAGGCGAGCCTGAGGTGGGGACTTGGTGGCATCCTGGCAAGGAGTGGCAGGACAGTGCAACTCAAGGGAAGCTGGGATGGGAAGGCTGAAGAATGAGGGCGGGGGTGGAGATGGGTACCGGGGCATGGGAGATTGTTCCCAGCTTCTGGGTCAAAAGGCCTTGTTCTGATTGGTTGTGTTGTTTCCTCCTGCCCACACTTCCCTCCCCCACAATTCCCCCGAGTACGTCTCCTTCTCTCTGGTCAACTACGGGGAGGAGGAGACAGTGAAGAGGCTCTTTCCAAAAGTGGCCTTGCCCAAACCAGGATCTTTTCGGGTATTTTGTTCTGGCAACGTATTCCCCCACTTTACTTAATGACATCTCCTTAGTTTAGGACATAGGGGTTAGGGATGGGGCCAGCCCTCTAACGAATAATCAGTTTTCGATTCTTGTCGATTCGTGTTAGGGATGACTCAAAGTCACTGTTAGGGAGGTAGACTGCTGAGGACACAGCAGTACTGATGCTGTGTCTAGTACAACAAAGGAGACCATCTATTTACCCCAAAGTAGCTCTTCTCTTTTCAGGGAACATACACCCCTTTTATAACCTAGTAATACAGCTGAGTTTCATTTGGAGAAAACAAAACCTACCAGAATCTATTCACCTCCTAATAAATGTCTCCTCTCCCTCCTTCTGCCCCCCCTCAGGTGAATATTAGATGTCCTATCAAAAAAGCTTCTATGAACTGTATCCATTTGGTGGCCTGGATATTACCCTTTCCCCCCTCTTTTCCTTCCCCTTTTCTGTACCAATTTGTTTGATTAGTTTAATACTCTCTTACATCTGAGCCCAGTCTTTCTATTCCACTACTGTTAATCTTGGAAAGGGGAACACAGCATCTAGGTAACTGACTATGCCCAGTATTGGTTAATACAGGACCAATTTATAGATATGTAACTTTTGTACCATACTGGTGAAGGACAGGGCAAGGGAAAAAAAGAATTCCCTCCCTTGCTACTCCCCCTTGAAGGGGAAGCTTACATTTACCTTATTGATTGACACTAGAGTCCTTACTACAGTGAATTGCTTTATGAAGTATGTAGAAAAATATTGCTATTATGAAAATTCTCTCCTGCATAATAATTGCTATTGTAATTATTATATTATCATTATTAAATAAGGGTTATTTAAATGAGTTATTTTGTGCCATCTAATTCTTATTAGCCACTGTGAAGAAAGGCACACCCAGAATATTGTGTGTTCAGCTGTTCTCTGTCGCCCTCTCCTTCAAAGCAACCAGTCCTGGCAAGTCCCATTACTTCTGTAGACATAGATTTCTTCATTTATAAAATAAGGAGATAGGACTAAATCAAAGGTTTTTATGCTCCCCCCCCTTTTTTGTCATGGATCCTTTTGACAATCTGGTGAAGCCTATGGAATTCCTAAGAATAATGGTTTAAAATGTATAAAATAAAATATGTAACATTACAAAAGAAACAAATTATTGAAATTATTATTTTTAATAATATGCACTTTATCTGTCTCTGTCTCTATATTTCATGGCCCATAGGTTATAAATTGGAGGTGTCAAATTCTATGCAAGGAGGTCTCTAGTGAAGCCTGAAGCACATTAAAATGTTTAACAATATAAATAAACATACAATGTAACATAGATAATGCTAATTTGTGGCTTTTGAATTCATTGCCTGGCCTGTAGGGAACTGTTTCCATATGAGTTTGATATTACTGGATTAAATGATGTAGAAATCTCTTTCTTCTATTTCTAGTCCTCTGTGATTCTGTGATAAGTGGAAGTACCTAGATGAAAATCAAAAATCTCTTTTAGGGTAATTTCATTGTTCTTTCTCTGGGCTTCAGTTTCTTGAATTGTAAAATGAGTTGGAATGAGTCATCTCTAAGGTCATCCCATTGATTAACCTATGATCTTGGGATGTTTCCCATTCATTCAAGTCATAATCACTGACTCATAGAAAATAGAGCTGGAAGGGTCCTTAAAGATCATACCATCCAAACTACTTATTTGGAAACAAAGCCAGAATGGTTTAGTGACTGTTCCAAGGCCACATAGTAGGGTAGCGCTTTAGTTCAAGTCCATGGTTCCTGCATATAAATTCAGGATACTTTTCACTTCACCACAATGTCTCTTTTGTAAAGAAAGATGTATTTTTGTCATTTCTATAGACATAATGCTGCAGCATATATACAAGCTTCTAATAATACATTCACTTTAAGAATGAAGGCTGACTACAATAGTGTCTATCTTTAGGTCCCAATCCTAGGTTATCTCCAGTTAAGATCTGATCAAAGGAAAGTTGACATATTTTCCACTGCTGATATAATTGCTATGGATATATCCACATATTTTAATTTTTCAGTTCAGATTTGTGATTTCTTCTGTGTGGGTATCTTTCATTGGGTAATCTCTCTAAAGTAGATTGACAAGGTTTTTGTAATTGATAGTTTTAGCCGATTTCCTGAGGCTCCTAGAGGCTCTAAAATTTACAATCCCTCTGCTAGTCAGAGGTAGGACTTGAATCCAGACCTTCTTTATTCCCAAACTGGCTCTCTACCTACTATGCTTTATTTGATCATCCCTAGACACTTCACCATTTTCACTAACTTTAACTGTTGTTATTCTTGAAAAGTCCAATAATCCTCGACTTTCTCTCTATCCCAGTTTTTATGTTCACTCCTTTTCCCTAGTAGATAAGAAATCATAGTCTTAGAAAGATAATGATAATAGTATCTGATATTTATATAGAACTCTGAGGTTTGCAAAGTGCTTTTATACATGACCTTATTTGAACCCTTTTACAAACAATACTGTGAAATTCATTTTAGGTTTCACTCTTTTAGTGACTCAGTATCCAAAAAAAACAGAAGCAAAAAATTCAGTCTTTGAATTATAAATTTCAAAACTAAAGCCCGTCAGCTGACTAATGTCCATTAAGGATAAACAAATTAGACATTTCTACCTCTGTTGACACTTCTGATCTTAGTCTAATAGTTTGATAAAATGATTTCTGTTAATTTCTTTATGCTCATAAAATCATTATTAAGCTTGACTGAAAAGTGACAAATCATGTTTGTATTTACTCTTTTGTTTCTAAGGTTTATTGCTGTCTTTTAAAATACCCCTTTTAATGTGCTGAGAGCCCTAATGAGAACAATTAAATAAACAAACTATTACCTTGGGAAAAGAAAGGCCAACTCGGATACAATCTACAAATGTACTAATCATTGATGAATTTTACATGGTCAATGGACTCCAGCTGAAACATATGCAAAAATGTTCTAAAAGAAATACAATCACGGAACAAAGACAGCTAATATACACCTCTCTTGGATTCATAATCATGTTCTTCATATTATTAGATACTGTGAATGACACTGTCACCACGTGCACACTGATAAAGTTGTTCCAATTAATATAATTTCATAATAATGACATTAATAAATTAAATCTGAGTCCCACCCTAAGGTGGTTAAGGTCAGCATTCTTTGCCAAATGTCTTTTAAAAAATCCCTGAAGACCAGTCCAGGTTAATCCTGGATACTAGTTGCAGACTTTAGTCTTCACTTCAACTGTTAAATTTCACATAAATGAACAGTTCAATTATAAGGGCCACTGCCCTTATCAGGCTTAGCCTTTGTCTCAATAAGAGACATCAAGTTAATTGCTCCATCTAGCTGCTTCTGGAAAACAATGGTAAAGAAAATAGAAAAAAAAAATGAGGTTAAAAAAAAAAGAACCCTCTTTATTTATAAAAACTAAAATAACCCTCCCAATCTTCCAGTTCCACAGTTTGGAAAAAAAAAAAAAGAAAGAAAGAAACTTTTAGCCCAACCTCAGCAAGTTCAAAACCACTGACCTTTTGGTTATCTAATTCTTTGAATATCTTGATTTTGATTAAAGAAACATTTATTAAATATCTACTATGTGCATGGATATGGGGCAAAGAAGAGATACAAATAAAATTATCTAATATTTGAAGGAGAGAAAACATTTCCTACTGAGAAATCAGGAAAAATTATAGAAAGTTGGTGGCTCCTTAGCTGAGCCCAGAAGGAAAATGAGAATGCTGAAGATGGTGATTGGGAGGGAGAGGAAGGCACAATGAGTCACTTGATCTACATTTTATTCCCATTCCTTCCTCCTTCTTTCTTTTTCTTCCATCCATCCTTCCTTTTTTCCTTCCCTCTTTCCTTTCTTTTTCTTTTTCTTCTTTTTTCCTTCATTCTTCCTTTCTCTTTCTTTTTTCTCTCTTCCTTCCTTCTTTTCTTTCTTTCTTCATTCTTTCGCTTCCTTCCTTCATTTTTCTTTCTTTTTTCCTTCCTTCCTTCCTTCTTTTCTTTTTTCCTCCTTCCTTTTTTATTTCTTTCTCTTTCTTTTCTTTCTCTCTCTTCCTTCCTTCTTTTCTTTCTTTTTCCCCTTTTTCTTTCTCTTCCTTTTCTTTCTTCATTCTTTCTCTCTTCTTTTCTTTTTCTTTCTTTCTTTCTTTTTCTTCTACTCCTTCCTTCCTTCCTTCCTTCCTTCCTTCCTTCCTTCCTTCCTTCC
>JAJPUD010001639.1:262559-400426 GCA_023553655.1 Myrmecobius fasciatus | reverse complement strand
TTCCTAGCTTTTTACTCTCTTTTTAATCTTGGTTGCAATGCTTCTTTAATTTATATAATCAAAATTTTCCATCTTACATCTCATAATGCTCTTTATCGCTTGTTTGCTCATAAATTCTTCCCTTCTCCATGGATCTGACAGGTAAATTATTCCTTGCTCTCCTAATTTGTTTATGATATCACCCTTTATATCTAAACCATATACCTCGTTTGACCTCTTCTTGATACACTATATAAGATATTGATATACAGTTTCTGCCACACAGTTTTACAATTTTCCCAGTTTTTATCAAATAGTGAGTTTTTGTCCTAGAAATTGGAGTCTGGGTTTATCAAAACTAGATTACTATGGTCATTTATTACTATGTCTTATGTACCTAATCTATTCCACTAATGTGCTACTCTATTTCTTAGACAGTAACATAATTTTGATGATTACTGTTTTATAATATATCTTAAGATCTGGTACAGCTATGCCACCTTCCTATATATTTCCCCCTCCTTAATTCCCTTGTATTTTTCATCTTTTGTTCTTCTAGATGAATTTTATTATTATTTTTCTAGCTCTATAAAATATTTTTGGTAGTTTGGCATGGCATTGAATAAGTAAATTTATTTAGATAGAATTATCATTTTTATTATAGTGACTCAACCTACCCATGAGCAATTAATAGTTTTCTAATTGTTTAGATCTGACTATTTGTGTGAAAAATATTTTGTAGTTCCTGGATTTGCTTTGGCAGACTCACAAATATTTTATATTGTCTACAGTTATTTTAAGTGGAATTTTTCTTTCTAACTCTTGCTGCTGAACTTCACTGATAATATATAGTAATGATGATAATTTTTATGGCTTCATTTTATATCTTGCAACTTTGCAAAAGTTGTTATTTCAAGTAGTTTTTAGGTGATTCTCTAGAATTATTTAAGTAATACCATCATCATCTGCTAAGAGTGATAGTTTTGTTTCCTCACTGCCTGTTCTAATTCCTTCAATTTTTTCTTCTATTATTGCTATAACTAATATTTCTGCTACAATAATTGAATAATAATGATGATGATGTGTATCCCTGATTCATCTTTGATCTTATTGGGAAGGTTTCCACTTTTACTCATTATAGCTGATTTTTTTTTTTTTTTTGATGAAGCTATAAGGGTTAAGTGATTTGTCCAGGGTCACAACTAGTAAGGGTTAAGGCTCTGAGGCCAAATTTGAACTCATATCCTCCTAACTACAGGGAGTTAGCACTACAGTGCTCTACCTATTGTACCATCTAGCTACCCTACAGATGTTTGTGGAGAGTTTTAGATACTATTTATGATTTTAAGGAAAGCTCCATTTATTCCTATGTTTTTGGCATTTTAAATAGGAATAGGTGCTGCATTTTGCCAAAAGCTTTTTCTATGACTTTTGAGTAAATCAAATTATTTCTGTTGGTTTTGTTATTTACATGATCAATTATGTTGATAGTTTTCCTAATATTGAACTAGCTGTGCATTCCTGGTATAAATCCCATCTTATCATATGGTATGTGACCATTTTGCTATATTGTGTAATCTTATTGCCAATATTTTCTTTTAAAATTCCATCAATATTCATTAGGGAAATTGATTTAGGGTTTTCTTTTTCAGTTTTAGTTCTTCCTGGGTTTAGTATCAGTACCGTATTTGTGTAATAAAAGGAATTTGGTAGGACTTTGCCTATTTTCCCAAATTTTTCCAAATAGTTTTTATAGTATCAAAATCAATTGTTTTATAAATGTTTGGTAGAATTCACGTGTGAACCCATCTGGCACTGGGGATTTTTTCTTTGGAAATTCATTGAATTCTTGTTCAATTTCTTTTTCTTTTTTTTAAATGGAATTATTTAAATATTATATGTCCTGTTTGGTTAATCTTAGTAATTAAATTTTTGTAAACATTCATTAATTTTACTTAGACTGTCAGATTTATTGTTATGTAATTGGGCGTAGTAGTTCTTAATAATTGCTTTGATTTTTTCTTCATTGGTGTTGAATTCAGTCTTTTCATTTTTGACACTGGTAATTTGGCTTTCTTTTTTTTAAATCAAATTAACTATTCATTTATCTATCTTATTTTTAATTTTATCAATTTCTCCTTTGATTTTCAAGATTTCCAATTTGATGTTTGATTGTGGGTTTTAAATTTGTTCTCTTTCTAGTTTTTTTTTTTAGTTGCCTACTCAATTCATTGTTCTGCTTTTTCTCAATTTTATTAATGTAAGAGTTCAACATTGCAAATTTCCTCCTATGTACTGCTTTGGCTGCATCTCATAAATTTTGGTATTCTTGTGTTGTCTTTTTCTTGTCATTTTCTTTAATGAAATTATTGGCTATTTCTATGATTTGTTGTTTGGTTCACTTATTCTTTAGGATTAGATTATTTTGTTTCCAATTATTTTTATTGCATTACAATATGAAAAAGATGCATTTAATATTTCTGCCATTCTACATTTGATTGTGAGATTTTTTTTATGTTCTAATACATGATCAATTTTTGTATAGGTGCTATGTGCCACTGGAAAAAAAAAGAAAAGGCATGTTCTTTTCTATATCTATTTAACTTTCTCCAAAAGACCATCATATCTAACTTTTTAAAAATTCTATTCAATCCCAGAACTTCTTTCTTGCTTATTTTATGGCTAGATTTATCTAGTTCTGAGAGGGAAAAAGTTGAAGTGCCTCAATAGTAGTTTTATATACTCACTTAACTTCTTTAAGAATTTGAACACTATACAACTTCCTGCATATATGTTTAGTATTGAAATTATTTCATTATCTTTTATCTTTTATTTAAATGTAGTTTCCTTCTTTATCTCATAATCAGATATATTTTTGGTTTTGTCTGAGATCATGATTACCACCCTCACTGGTGTTTTTTTTTTCAACTGAAGCATAATACATTTTGCTCCAGCCCCTTACTTTTATTCTGTGTGTTTCTCTGCTTCAAGTTTGTTTCATGTAAACAACATATTATAGAATTCCGTTTTCTAATCCACTTTGCCATCTGCTTCCATTTTATGAGTGAGTTCATTTACATTTATGTTTACTACACAATTAAGATTTTCCTCCATACCATTCTTCTTCCAGCTTATTCTTCTCTTTCTCCTTTAACCTTTTACATCCTCACCAGTGTTTGCTTCTGATCACCATCTCTCTCAATCTGCCTTCCCTTCTGTCAATCTTCCTCTTTTATAAACTACCTCTCTTATTTCCTTATTGAGTAAAATAGATTTCTATACCCCATTGTATATATTTTACCTCTCTGAATTAATTCCAATGAGAATAAGGTTCAAGTGATGCCAATTGTCTGCCAGCCCATCTTCCCCTCCAAGTGGTCTTTTGTGCTTCTTCGTGTGAAATAATTTACTCTCTTTTTATTCTGTTCCCAGTGTAATCTTCTAACTCACTCCTTAATTTTTATATCATCCCATCAGTCACCTTATATCCTCATTCTGTCTACGTATACTCTTTATAACTGCCCTAATAGTAATAGAGTTCTTAAGAGTTACAAATACTTCCTGTGTAGGAATGTAGAGTTTAGTCTTAGTGAATTCCTTATTTTTTCTCTTTTCTTTTTACCTTTTTATGTTTGAGTCTTGTATTTGAAATTTTTTATTGTTGTTGTTCAGCTCTGGTCTTTTTTATCAGGAATGCTTTATAGTCCTCTATTTCATTGAATGACAATTTTTTCCCCTAAAGGATTGTGCTCAGTTTTTCTGGTTAGGGAATTCTTTGTTGTAATCCTAGCCCCTTTGCCTTCCACAGGATCCAGTAAAATGTAAATTCTTCAAGGTAGGGACTTTTATTTTTGTCTTTATTGTCTCAAAAAATAGCACAGTTCTTGTATGGAATAATGGCTAAATAAATGTTTGCTGAATTAAATTATTGAATCTTTGACCTGTGGTGATCTGGCAACTACTGTTTGAAGAGTTCTAGTAATGGAGAACTCAATGTTTCTTTGAATAGCTTACTCCACTTTTTAGTTGTATTATAACAAGAACAAATCCTAATAATGAACTCCAGTCTTTTTTTTTGCAACTTCTACTTATTATTCTTTGTTTTGTCCTCTGGGCTCAAGCAGGATAATCTAATCTCTCCTCTACAAAACTCTTTAACTTGAGGTTAACTGAAATTTTTAGTGTCTTTTTTACATGAATAAGTTGTGAAAAGATAGCCAAGAAAAACCATGATCTTCAGCTGCAGTGAAGGGCACAGAATGAGAAGATAATATGAGATGGGTAAAACAATGAGGGTCTTTGTTGTACTCTACTTAGCTAAAGTCATTTCTGACTGTTGTGTTCAGTTCTGGGTACCACATTTTGGAAAGAACTTTGCAAAACTGTAATGCATTCAAAAAGGAAAAAGATAAAAGGCAGCATGATGAGACAATATCAGATTGTGGGTCAGATGATCTGGGTTTGAACATCATCTCTGCTACTTAATAAAGATGGTTTAAACATTTAAATTTGTAGCTGGCACTTTTACCCCCATATATTTGAATGAGAGGCTGCTTAAAATTATTACAATAAAGGCAACTTTTAGGTTATGACTATCCATTATTCAAACTGTAAAACTTGGGTTCAAAATGGAGCTTGACTGAATTTGATACTCAGAAATTTTTTAAAAAGTCATTTTGACTCTTCATTACTCTTCCTTATCAAATTGTGTGGCAAAAAAATTTTATTGCTTGTGTCTCTATGACATCTCTCACATCTCTCTTCTTTTTAATCTATCTGTCTCTATCCTAGTTTAGGCCCTCAAAAACTCTTGCCTAAATTATTAGAATAGCCTCCTAATTGGTCTCCCTGCTACTAGTTTCTCCTCTTACCAATCTTTTTCTGATATTCTTAAACATATATTTGATCATAAGTCCTCTGTTCAAAAATCTCCAGTGGCCACCATTATCTTTAAGATAAAATATAGACTACTTAGCTTGGCATTTAAAGGCTTCCATTATTAATATAGTTCTTAATTTTCCTCTCATTCTTTATACCTTTATTCACTCTCCATTCTAATCAAGTAAACACACTAGCTATTCCCTGAACACAATCATCTTCCTTCTACCTATACTCTTTCCTCCTTTCCAGCTGATAAAATTTCCAGCTTCCTTCAAAACCCAGCCCAATTGCCACTTTCTACAGAATACCTTTCTTCATTATCTGTTATTAGTGCCTTTACCCTCTTGAAAATATTTTGCATTTTTTTAAATCATAGGTCACAAATATTATGAGCTAGAAGGACCTTTGAGGCCAACCAGTGAAATGTCTTTATTTTATATATGAGGAAACTGAGACCTAGACTTGTTCACAGTAATACATGTATTAGGCATGAGAGTTAGGATTTAAATCTATGTCCTTCAATTCTACTGTCCAGATTCTACAGGCCAAATTCTTTCCTCTTTGCCATGTTTATTTACATACAAGTTGGGCTCCAAATTCTTATAGAATGTCAGTTCCTTAAAGTTAGTCAGTTCCTTCATTTTTTTCCCCCTTTGGCATTTTTGGCACTTAGCACAGCATCTTCTCTATGGTAAGTGCTTAATAAATGTTCTGCCTATGTGAACAATGCAAAGTCACTTCATCTCTATGTGCCCCAGTTTGCTTATCTGTAAAATGTAGACGTTAGATTAGATGATCTAAGACCCTTTCCAGCTCTAAATCTATATTCCTATGATCCATGCTTTATTCATCACATACATTATTTCTTACAGTATATTATTCATGTACCACAATTTTAGCTATTCTTCAATTTGATGAGTATCTATTTAGTTTCCAATTGTCAGCTATCACAAAAAGTAACAGATATTTTTGGTGTATATGAGAACTATCTTATTGATAAGTGATGCCTTTAAGAAGAGAGAGGATTAACAATTGCATAATGATGACAGGGTTATTATAGAGGAAATTTTTATTCAGGTGCCAGCCAGGGCTGGTGCATAAAAATTAAAGTGCCATTAGGCAGAAACAAATGTATAATATATGTTGAATATATAATATATATCAAACAATTGGATTAATTGGACTTAAACAACAAAAATAAGAGTATAAATTCTGCAACAACCAATCCTGGACTTGACTCTTGGCTGTGCTACTTATTTGCTGAGTACTCTTGAGGAGATAATGAATTTCAATGGGCCTCTGTTTCTTCATCTGAAACATAATTTAGTCTAGGGTGAGAATGGAAGGGCTGGTCAAATGTTCATATTTAGTCTGAGCAAGGAGAATTACTATCCCATACTGTAAGACCAGGGGAAGAGCAGGGGTGGGATGGGTAAAAACACGGATTTTGAAGACATATATTGGAATCATTTTTTCGGGTTTTGTTTTTTGTTTTTGTTTTTTTTTAATAAATCAATCCCTTCCTGTGCCACTTTGACTGACGACATTCAATGCTTTTTAAATCCTGGAACCTGCTGTGTAGAACCCAGTGACTTAAAAACAAAATACACGTCGTTTATCTGCTCTCCTGACCCTCTCTGTCCTGTGGTGTGCCTTTAAGGTGAAGTTGCCCGCGGTTGCCTTCGGCCTCAGTCTAGGGGCTCAGACGTGAGGCGTTTCCTAATTGAACAGAAAGGTTTCAAGACTCTGACAGAAAGGGAATGTGGAGTGATCTGTGACCTCGGAGCTCTTATTACCCTTTTACTCTCTTGTCTTTCAGTCATCTTTTTTCCCTCCTCCATTTGCTTTCCACTTCCATCTATACTCTCCCAGCCCCTCTTGCTTTGAACTCCCCAAATCCCCAGCCCGTCCCTCTTCCACTCTTCTGGTGGGTCTCTTTACAAGGAGGAAGAGGGCGGGAGAAAGGAAAACACATTCACGCACGCGCGCACACTCATTCACTCACACACCTACATATAATACATTCTCTCCGCACCCCCCCCATTCAGCGCATGCGTGCTAACGGCCGACCAGCAGCCTGGACAGGCGGGCTGGCAGGCGGACAGACAGACTGAGGGGGTGTGGGCGCTGTGTGGGCGCGTGCACAGATGCACTTCTCCTGCCTGGTCTCCTAGCTGAGAGTCAGTCGAGTGTTCCGGTCTGTCAGTCAGTCAGTCGGCCTGGTCTCGTGGCCCCTGCTCTCTGGGCGAAATGGTCTCGTTGGCCAAAGCCTGGACCGTGACGTTTTATGGGGCTTTGGCACTGATGGTGGCCGTAGGGATATGGGATGTTTTCTTTGGGTATGAAGAGAACAGGTGCAGCATGAGCTATATGTTCGAGTATCCCGAATACCAGGTAAGTGTGCCCCCACCCCCAATCTGCCCTACCCATCCCCTGCTCCATTTTTCTCCCCTCACTCCAGTGTACCCCATTCCTGTGCTCTGTGACTCCTCTTTTCCAGCGAGCCGTTTCCTATTTAATGGGGCTTATTGCGAGGTCCCAGTCCCTGCTTCCTCCTCCTCAAAATCCCCTCTTTTTGCCTCACGATAGTTTCCAGATAGATCCCACTCTTTGGCATGGATCTACCGAAACCCTCCCCCTTATTCAAATAATACCCCAGTGTTCCCTGCTCCCCAACAGGTGTCTCTCGACACCTCGTTATTTTAACTCCCCCTCCCCCCAGTATCTCGGATGACACCTTTCTCTTTTCTGTAATCGGGTATAAAATGCTGCAGAGAAAGGGAGTGTGAGCGTAAGTGATCTCAAGACTGCATGTTGAAGGCATTGTTTTCCTTTGTGGAATTGTGTTTTTGTAGGATTGGATGCGAAACAGAATGGGGGGTGCGGGTGGGGGGGAATATGGTTCTTTTAAACGGGTTTACACTCTCGTTTTTATAAGCTACATTTCTTTGTATTTATGTGTGCTAGTCCTTAACAATAAACCCGACCTCTTACTAGTTGCACATACCACCTGTAACACATTTTTCTATTCAATTCTAACCATTATGAAGTATCTACTAAGTGCAAAACAGGTGGAGCTACGAAGTAAAAGGGAAAAAAAGGACCAGACTTTTCCTTTAATGCGCTCACCACAAAGGCCTTGCCTTGCTTCAGTCAATTTAGCCACACCCCCTTCCCTTCTAAGTATGTTCAACCTCAATTTTCTCACCAATATGGTGTTCTGGAGCGTGGTATTATTCATCACAGTGAAATGGTTCACGCTTCAGTATAAAAAAGACATTGCCCTAGTTTTTCCATAATTTTTTTCCAAAATATTTTTAGCTTTAATTATGATATAGTGAAGTGGAAAAAGCATTGGATTTAGAGTTAGAAACCTAGATGGGGATCTCAATCTCCTATATTACCTTTGTGACCTTGGGTTAAGTCAAAGTCAAAAGTTACTTTCCCTCAATTATGTAAAAAAAAAAAAAAAAGTTGAACTAGATGATGAAGATCTCTGGTACTTACATTCTACAATAAAGCCACTCCTGTAATAATTCCAAGAAAAACACCTCCATATGGCTTCTAAAACTATAGGAAACATTCCTAAAAAAATCAGTTTGGTAAACCAGAAAAGAATAGAGTACCACACTTATTCAACGAAATGTCATAGAAAGTAGTAAGTTCTGCTATGTGCTTTCCTACTACTGTTTACAATTTTATACACTATTCCATCCCTAGTTGTGCTCTGTTTTCTAAGGACTAAATTTATGGAAATTTTCATATGGCTTCTTATTTTTTAATGTGTTTGCTAATCAGGGTTTTGAATTAGTGATTGGTAAAAGAAATGAAAGGGAAACATTTGATATAGGCGGAACAGGGAATAAAGTGTAATGTAATGAACAAATTTCTGATTGCAGAAATGATGAAATATTGGCATTTTAAGTTTGCTTTTTATATTTTAATGGCTCCGCTTTATTTTGTCTCTAATTTAGGGGTTTTCTGATATTTTTGTGTGTGGCATGGATACCTTTACCAGTGTGGTGGATTGTGGGAACCTCTTCTCAAAATAATGTTTTGAAATGCATGAAGAAAATTATTTTTTTATTGAAACATAGTTGTTAAAGTATTTTTAAAACAAGTTTAAAGATTCTAGGTTAATAACCCTTGCTCTAACCGAATACTATTTCTTTCCATTTTGTATGATTTAATAATGAGGAAGATCTCAATAGGCTAAAGTAGGTTACCTTAATTATCTATGATACGAGTTTGGTTTAAATCAAATTACCGTAGAACAATGGTAATTTCCATTTATTTTTAGATTATAAACAATAAATGAAGATATACTAGTTTTTAGTAAGAATAATAAGCAAATGCCTTTTCACAGAATCACAGAATTTTGGAATTGGAAGGGCCTTCAGTGTCCATTTAGTTCATCCCATAATTGGAAAAGAATCCTGCCCTATAATGTATTTGACATGTGGTTATTCACCCTTTACTTGACTTGAAGACTTCTTGTGATGAGAAATCCATTATGTCTTGAGGCGGCTCATTTCATATTTTGATAGCTCTAATTGTTCATTTCCTCATCATAAGACCTAAATTTACTCTTCACACGTTCTGGTCTTTATTACTTGTTCTGTTAGGCCAAGCAGAACAAATATCAACCCACTTGTATATTATATAGGCTTTCAAATATTTTAAGATTGTGTATCTTCCTCTCATCCCTAGACTTCTATTTTCTTAGCTATACTTCAGATTTTTCAGCTTGTTCTTTTTTTTAGCATGAATTTAAGTCTTTTCATCATTTTAATTAAACCATCTAGCCATGTTCCAGCTCACCAATTTCTATCTTGAAATGTAGTATCCTGAACAGAAAACTAGTACTCTGCACTTGCTTTAACTCGGCAAAATAGGACTATCCCTCCTCATTCCTGCAATCTGTTCTTCTTTTAATGTAACTCAAGATTGAATTAACTATTTGCTGTCACACTCGACTCGAAAAATTGAGTTTTTATTCTTGTTGTTCATCCTTTGTTTGCAAAGAGGAACAATGCCATCATGGGTAATGTTTTGATTTGTATGTGAATTAAATTGAGGTGAGGCAGTCGTCAGTCTAACTCTTTCTTCCCAAGTCATTGAAGTCCAGTAGCAAGACAAAAGTCAAGAGCATTGGCGATGGCCCAGGATTCAGTGGATAATCTTGGTGTCTTTAATGCCTGATGAAGTTCTAAGTGTTCCATAGCACCTGCTTCAGCCACTTTGATGGTTGTGGGAACGAATTGTCCTCATTCACTCATTTTGCCCAGGATTGTCTTCACAAATTTGGAGTAGATATCTTCCTAACTCGTGGAAAGGTTTGAGACCTGTTGGTTATCTTCAATCTGGTTTAGCCTGTCTGTGAGACAGTCTCCTGGGGTGTAACTCTTCTTGGAACCACTGAGGCAAACTGCTTTTCAATCAGTCTTGGTGTTCTTCCTAGTATTGTTCTTGTAAAGTCAATTTTTTTAACCCAAAAGTAAGGCTTTATGATTAGTAATTTCATTGTATTATGTTTGGCTAATGTTCTAGCTTCTAAACTTTTTTGTATCATGACAATGTCACCTAATGTGTCATCTACCAATTTCATAAACGTTGATCAAATCCACTGATAAAAATTTTTATGAGCACAGTGCAAAGCCTGGCTCTCTTTGGTACCCCATTGGAGATTTCCTTCTAAGATGACATTGACCTATAAATGACTGATCTAGCCATCCAACCAGTTTTGATTTCATCCCTTGTTTAGCTGATATATAAATATATAAAACTTTTTCATAAGGAGAGTATCAAAGATTTTGATAAATGCTTTGCTAAAATTAAGTAAACAATATAGCATTTCCTTGTTACATTAGTTTAATAATTCTGTTAAAGAATAAAGTTATTTTGGTTACCTTGACTCCAAATGATCTAGAATTATTCCAGTATTTAAGTCAAGCTCATTGATGTATAGCTTGCAAATATCCTTCCTCTTAATTTTTTTTTGCAAATTGATTTAACATTTATTCTTCTGCAATCTCAGACTGCATTCTATCCATATTCCCTCTCCTATTCTTCATAGTAAATATTATTTACTATATTTGTCACTAATTCTGTGAATATTTTTTGCAGGATTTGAATAGTATTTTTTTTTCCAAATACATGTAAAGATCATTTTCAGCATTCATTTTTTAAAAACTTTGCATACTTATTTTTTCTCCCTTTTTCTCTTCCTTAGTCCTCCCCAAGACAGCAAGTAATCTATATAGTTTAAATATATGCAAGCCTTTTAAACATGTTTCCATATTTGTCATATTGTGCAAAAAAAAAATCAGACTGAAAAGGGGAGAGGGGAACTATGAGAAAGGAAAAAACAAACAAAAAAGACGAAAATACTATGCTTCGATCCATATTCAGTCTCCATTATTTCTCTCTCTTGTTTTCTATCCCAAATCTATTGGAATTATCTTGAATCACTGCACTGTTGAGAAAAGCCAAGTCTATGACAGTTGATCATTATATAATCTTGTTACTGTTCTCCTGGTTCTGCTCACATCACTCAGCATCAATTCATGTAGATTTTTCTAGGCTTTTCTGAATTTAGACTTCTCATCATTTCTTATAGAACAGTAATATTCCATTACCTTCATATACCATAATTTATTTAGCCATTCCGCAGCTGATGGGAATCTACTCAGTTTCTAGTTCCTTGCTACTACAAAAAAGAATTGCTACAAACATTGTCACACATATGGATCTTTTCCCCCTTTTTATCCTTTTTGGGATAGAGACCCAGTAGTGAGTCTGTCAATATGCATGTCTACTATGTTCCATGCATGTCTACTATGTTCCGTGCATTAAATACTTGAAATATAAAGACAGGAAAAAACTGATCATTGTTCTCAAGGAACTCAGTCCACTGGAGGAGACAAAATCCAAATAACTATGTATAAGCAAGATATATCAGGAAATGTGTTATCTTGAGAAAAGGTCCTTTATTCTTAAGATTTCAGGAATTTTTATTAAAATGAGTGTTGGATTTTGTCAAGTTTTTTTTTTCTTTTTCCAGAATCTAGAGATGTAATAGAGAGTTTTAGTGAATATGTTAATATGAAAGTTGCTTTTCTTCTTTTTTTTTGAACCAATCTTGAATTCCTGGTATAATTCCTACAGCCTAGTCAAAATGGTATAATCCTTATAGTATGTTGTTGTAGATGACTACTTGCTATATTTTATTTGCATCAGCATTCATTAAGTATAGTTATAGCATAGGAAGAGAATAAAATGATCTTATTATTGAAAACAGCTTATTATCAGAATTAATTGATACAATTTACTCATGATTTCATCTTGTCATAGAGATGGTTTTTTTTTCCCTCTTTGGGAGTTCTTTATTACTTGTTCAATTTATTTTTCAAAATAGGTTATTTAGATCCTCCATTTCTTCTCATTATTGTGGGTATTAAAAATGTTGTTAAATATCAGTTTGGTTAGCATATAATTGGGCAAGAGAGTTTATAATAATTTCATTTGTTTATTCATAAGTTTTAAGGTTTTTTCATTTCTGATACTGTTTTTCCTTTTTAAATAAGGTTATTTAATTTAATCTATATTATTTCTAAAAATGAGTTCTTACTTTTATTTATAATTGATCATTTCCTTTTAGTTTTATTAATATCTTTAATTTTCTCAGTTAATCAGTTGAGAATTTCTGATTTGTTGATCAAGTTGTTTTGATAGTATGCATTGTTGTTGATTTGTTCTTCTTGATGAAACTTTTAGAGATATTTAGAGATTTAGAAATTTATTTAGAAATATTTGTTTTAGATTTAGAGATTTTTTTATTTAGAGATATAAATTTTCCCCCTTTTTGCTTTAGCTGCGTTTCATAAGTTTTGGTATATTGTCTCATTATTGTCATTGCCTTTGATGAAATTTTCTTTTGTTTCTGTAATTTAATTTTTGACCCACCAATTGTTTTGAATGACTTTACTGGGTTTTTGGTTACCTTTAAATTCTTTCTCTAAGGACTCTTTATTGAATAGAATTTTTATTGCATTATAAATGCAATAAGTAAATAATGTATATAATATATTTTTATATTTTTTGGTGAGATTTTTATGCCTTAGTACATTTTGTTTTTGTAAAGGTGCCATATGCAGCTTAGAAATATAATTTTTTTTTCCATTTCCATTTAGTCTTCTCCAAGAGTCTATCATTTCTGTTTTCTAAAGTTCATTCAAGTCCTGAATTTCTCATTTGTCTTTTCATTAATTTTTTATATCTCAAAAAGGATGTGTTACAGTTCCATCTATTATCTAAATATCTAAATATCTAAATATAGATTTATTATCTATCTCTCCTTAATTTAAGTAATTTTTCCTTTTAATATTTAGCTGCTATCTTATCAGGTGTATGTACATTAAGTATTAGTATTGATTCATTATCTATTTAGCCTTTTAACATACTACAGTTTCCTTGCCTCTTTTTATTTCATCTCTACTTACTGTAGTCTTATCGAAAAATCATTATTGCTACTTCTGCTTTTTTTTTTTTGAGTCCAGCTGAAGAATGATAAATTTTACTCCTGCCTTAATTTTTTAATGCGAATCTTTGTGTTTCAAGTTTATTTCTTGGTAAACAGCATATTTTCAGATTCAGTTTTCATCCATGATGCCACTATTTCATTTTATTTCTATTTATACTCACAGTTTTGTTTTTTAATTGTATGTTTCCTCCATTTTTTTTCTTTTTGCTTCTTCCACCCTATTTACAAATATGAAAAGTGATTGATAGAAGAGAGAGAATTTGCCTAATACTCATGATCTTCTAAATTAATTCTAAATTTCTGTTCTTACACCTTTTTCCCCCTCCTTAACCCTCCCTTCATATAAGGGTTTGTTTTATTTTGTTGTTGTTGTTGTTATTTTTACTTTTTTTTCTTTTTATTTTAATTTTTATGTTTCTTCCTCCAGTATTCGAGATTGTTTTGCTTATGACTATTCCCTTACCTGTTCTCTCTACCTTATATTATTTTTTCTTTTTTTCTTTTAAGATATTTTTATACGAAGATCATTATGTAGGTAGGTATGTTTATATCAATCTTCCTTTATCTAATTCAGATGTAAGTGAGATACATGAGATGCTCATTCTTCCTACTTCTTCCTCCATGGCTATCTAATCTTCATCTTATGTACCTCTATTACACAATAGTGATTTCCCTCCTTTTCTTGCACTTTTCCTATCCATTATTATACTGTGGTTTCCAGTCCCTTTTATTTTCATCTTTTTCCAAGATCATTAAAAAAGAATAAAGCTATTTTGTTATTTTTTTTGTTTTTCTCTCTGATCTTTAATAATATTAGGGTTATTAGAAAATTTATTTTTTTATTTCCTTATTAAAATGTAAACAATCTATCCTCATACATTCCTATTCAGTTATGTGATTATGTGTACTTTATTATATTCTCTTAGCATTTCTATTTCAAAATGTCTACACAGTTCTGGCCTTTTTGTCAAGAATGCTTGAAATCACCTAGTCATTAGAGATCTCATTTCTATCATCCTGTAAAATAGCAGTACCAGATGAATTCTCCTTGGTTGCAAATAATTTATTTCTTGAATTTTGTGATATCATATTATAAACTCTTCTCCTTTAGAGTGCCAACTGCCATTGTGGTTTCTTGGAATATGAAGACATCCTTTTTGGCAACTAATAATATTTTGTCTTTAACTGAAAGCTTTGGATTTTGGTTGTGAAATCTCTAGGAATATTAATTTGGGGAGTACTTTTTAAATGTATTTAATATTTTATCCCCCCCCCAGTTATGTTCAAAAACGATTTTTAACATTCTGTTTTAAAACTTTTCCATTTAGGGATTTCTTTTTCAAGATTATCAGTGGATTTTTCTATTATTACTTTAACTTCTAGTTTTAACAGTTCTGGACAGCTTTCATTTTTAATTTCCTTAACTATGATATCCAGACTTTTTCTGATGCTAATTTTCAGATAGTTCAGTTATTCTTCATTTCTTTGTTTGATTTTTTTACCAAGTCAATTATTTTTGATATTTTTCTTGTATTTTCTTTCTTTTTTTTTCATTTTTTTTGTTTTGCTTTGCTATTCTATTATTTAGTCTTTGTTTTCTACCTTGTATATTCTCATTTTCAGGACATTTAGTTCTTGAATGGGTTTCATACCATCTATTCTAAGATGTCAGTTTTCTTTGCCAAGTAAATAATACTTATGTAAGCTCAAGGACAACTATTATATAAATAAAGAACAGTTAGAAGATTTATCCGTAAGAGCAAGAGTAAAGCAAAGATGCCTATTATCACCACTGCTATTTAACATAGTCCTAGAAATGTTATCTATAGCAATAAAAAAAGAAAAAAGAAATTGAGGGAATAAACATAAGAGAAATTGCTGATTTTTGTAAGCTATACAATTTTGAACATAGAAAACCATAGAGTCAGCTTAGATTTAATTAAAATAGTTAAGTTTAGCAAAATTATGAGTTACAATATAAATGCAAATGAATTATAAGCATTCACATATATAAATACACATATATATATAATCAAGAAAACCCAGTAGGAAGATTCAGAATTCAAAATTAATTTATTCAAAATATCAACAGAAGTAATAAATCATAAGGGATTAAATCTGCCAAGAGTAATTTGGGATTATATGATTCTAACTATTTACCCTTTGCAGAAATAAAGAGATCTATATAATTAGTGAAATATTAGTTACTTATGGGAAAGACTAGCCAATATAAGTTTTAAAATGCCAATACTACTTAAATTCTCAAATCTGCCTCTCCTGCCCCAAACTCTCTACTTACCTACAATCTTACATCTTCAAATGTCTTTCAGACATTTTGAACTGTATATCCAATAGACATCTAAAATTCAATATATCTAAAAAAGTTCTTTCTCTTTCCTGCAAACACTATCTTCCTCTTATCATTTCCTATTACTTTAGGGGGCATTATTATGCTCTTAAGTCTAAAAGACTTAAGCCTTGCTACCTAGGAGACATCTTGGATTCCTCACTATCTTATTCCTCATGTTCAAGTTGTTTCCAAGGTTCCCTGACAATGCCACCACTCTCTTTGCCACAGGTCCTTATCACCTTATGCCTGGATTATTGCAAAAGCCTCTTGGAGGATCTGCCTGCCTGAATTGTCTCTCTATTCCATTCTGCATTCAGCTACTAAAAGGATTTTCCTAAAAATGCAGATCTGATCAGGTTACTCTCCCAAAAGGGAGATGTAGGTGTACAGTCAAGAATAGCTTAACTCAGTAAAACTGAGTATACTACTACTGTCTGGAAGGAAATGGGCCTTTAAAGGCCCATTATTTCTATGCATTCTTTATGAAAGACTGAATTTTAGTAGAAATTTTAAATGCAAATATAGGAGTAAAAAGAAACATAAAAAGATAAATACAGATGGAAAAACTGGAACACAATTTTTTTAGGATGAAGTTTTTACATTTTAATGGGAAGGGTTTAGATTATTTAAATATGTCTTAAGAGCCTGATGTCAAGCATGTATGATAGTAGGAGTCAAATAAGAGGACCTGGAAGCAGTTTTTGTTATGTTTTGATGTTGTTAAAAGAAGAAAAGAAAAGAAGACTGAAAAGAAACAATAGAAAATAAAAGGGAAAGGAAAAAGAGAATTTATTTCACATAATTGGAGGCATAAGTCAAATACAAATGAAGAAAGATTGGGGCGAGTATTGCTTGAACCTCATTTTGATCTGATATAGAATGAAGTAAGTAGGACCAGGAGATAATTTAACTATATTGGTATATTGCTATATATTGCTATAACACCATCATTACAAAAATGAATCATTTTTAGAGACTTTAAATGTTGATCAATGTAGTGATCAGTCATGATTCCAAAAGAATGATAATTTAGAATTTTGGCTAGCTAGATGAAAATTCTGCAATCATAACCGGTGATGAACAAAATATGTAGAGTCAGACATGTTTTTGGAAATGGACATTGTTGGATTTTCTCATCTCATGGAAGGAAGTTAGTCAACTAGCATTTTTAAATACCTGCTAGGCACCAGACTCTGTGCTAAGCACTGGAGATTCAATGAACAGCAAAAGCAGTTTCTGTTCTCAAAGAGTTCACAGTCTAATGGGGGACAACTTTGTTCTAATAAGACATATATGGGATAAATTGGTAGTAATCTTCTAGAGAAGATATTAAGATTAAGGAGGACCAGGAAATGCTTCTTCTAGAAGGTGGAACTTTGGCAGAAATTTGAAGAAAGACAGAAAGCTAAGATGAGGAAGAAGAATTTTGCAAACCTGGGGGGGGCAGCCAGTGAGAAACATTTAGGAGCTGGAATATGCATTGTTATGTGCAAGAAATAGCAAAAAGGTCAGTATCATGAGATCTGAGAATAAATGATAGAGTGTAAGGTATCAGATTAGAAAGGTAGGAAGGGGCCAGGATTTTAATAATTAAATAGAAGGTTTTATATTTGATCCTGGAGGTGATAGGGAATCACTGAAGTTTGATGAGTGGGGATAATTGTGCAGCTAGATGGCATGTGCAGTGGAGAGAGCATTAGTCCTAGAATCAGGAAGACTCCTTTTCATGAGTTCAGATACAGTCTTAAGCAATTGTTGTGGGACCCTGTGCAAATCACTTCCCTCTGTTTGACTCATTTTCCTCATCTGTAAGATGAATTGGAGAAGGAAGTGGCAAACCATTCTACTGTCTTTGCCAAGAAAATCCCAAATGGGGTCTCAAAGAGTCAGACATGACTGAAAAGACTGAACAAAACAACATAATAGCTACTGAAATCTCACTTGGGTGATAAATTTGGATTGAATGAACTTCAAAGGAGAAGTTATTTACTGTATGATAGTGACAGAAAGAGAGTCTAGAAATGATAACAAGAAGCAAGGTATATTCTTACTTTCCCATCATGACATGAGTGAAGGATATGATTGAATGGTGGCCAGGTTTATAG
This sequence comes from Myrmecobius fasciatus, assembly GCA_023553655.1. NCBI lineage: Eukaryota > Metazoa > Chordata > Mammalia > Dasyuromorphia > Myrmecobiidae > Myrmecobius > Myrmecobius fasciatus. The sequence continues at coordinate 382,569 of JAJPUD010001639.1, read as the reverse complement.
TGCTTATTGGGAGGGAGTCAGATCTCAGTGAGAGCCAAAATATGGAGGGAAAAAGAAGAAAAAGTTAAAGTTAGGAAACATATTTCAGAGAATACAGTGGAAGGGACAAATAAATTTGTAGTGGAACATTTGAGGTTCCAGGTCAAGGTGAATGGGAATAAGGGAGCAGGCAGTGAGGAATGGGAAATGAAATTTATACATCAGTACATTGGTGTTCAGAATCCTTGAGATGTGGAAAGTGTCTATGCTAACAGTTTAGGAACAGAGTCCATGCAAGAATACTGGTGACTAGAGAGAGATTCATTGAGAGAGTAAATTTATTTTACTATTCAAAGCTTTCCCACATGGTCTAATCTCATAGTAGATGGTTATAGGTTCCATGGATCCCATGAGACCCAAAGGATCTCACAACAGGAAGGGGAAGAGGAAGTTATGTCTTGAGAGTGTCTGGAGAAGAGGTAGGAGCTTGCAGTATGAACTGCGTCTTGTCTGAAACCTGCGTCTGGAGCACTGGATAATGTTCTGGAGTGAAAGCAGAGGCCAAATCTGACGGGGATACTTTCCTGCAGCAAGTACCCAGGTCAGTCTTTGCCTTTGCAGGGTTTTCTGGGAATGCATGCTTGTGGGGCGAAAAGGCCGGAGGACTGCTTAGTAAAGTTAACTAGAAAGAGTGTAGAGAGACAAGTAAGGAGAGCCTAGGACAGAACATCCATAACCTAGAGTCATGATAGAATGATTATAGACACTTAGTCACAAAGGAGTCAGAAAAGAAGTGGTTAGACAGGTTGAAAAAAAAAAATCTGGAGGGACATGTGTTATAAAAAGCCAGAGAACATAGTATTCAGAGGATGGTGATTGACAATGCAAATACAATAGGTAGATTGAGAAGAATGAGAACTGAGAAAAGTCCATCAGATTTGGCAATTAAAGAATCATTGGTAGTATTAGCTAGATTAGTTACAGTTTAGTGATGAAGAGGCCAATTTGTAAACTATTTACTGAGAAGACCAAAAGTGGAGATAGTTTTTTGTTTTATTTTTTATTTTTATTTTTTTATTTTTTATTTTTTTAGGTATGTGTTGGGCTGAGTTTGAGAGGTGAGATTTAGAAAAAATAGCTTTTGGGCCTGTTTGAAGGAAGTGGAGGAGAAATCACTTGACTGGGAGAGATGAGAAAATGATTCAGAATGCAGTTTGTTGGAGAAGACAGGAGAGGATGAGATCAAATACTTGTGTAGAGAAGTTGGTCTTGGTAAGAACAGCTATCTCTTTGTTAAGACTAGAGTGGGGAATAATGCCAAAGGGTTTACAGATAAAAAAAAAAGTAGGAGAATGGGTAGCTCATGTCACTTCAACTTTTTGTAAAATAAGAGGCAAAGTGTTCAGCTGAAAGGGAGAGAGAAAAGTGTGAGGAAGGTTTGAGAAAAGAAAATTTATTATAGTTTCTGTGGGAAATGAGATAGGGAATCAATCAGAGGAGTAAAAGGACTGCCTTGTGAAGCAAGGTCCAAATTGTTTTTGGATTCCATGAATTGATCCAGTCAACCCAGTTCTGAAGGGAGTGAAAAAAATTGAAGCTTGAAAACAGGTGGGAATAACTTGGGGCTGAAATTTTGCAGTATAAGAAATGGGATAGTTGGCAAGACATTCAAAAGCATGGTAGGGTATATAGAGTTGAGATGGCTATTAGATTGAGGTTGGAGAGGAAAGGTAAAGAAATAATGAGGGGTGAAGGGATTAGAGATCTCCATGAGATAAAAGAACAGGTATAAAAGGGATTGTGGTCAAACAGGAAAATGTCAGTTTCTAATTAGGGAAGTAGAATAAACTTGTAGATAAAGGCAAAATCTAATAGATGGTCCTATGTGGGACTGAAATAAAATGAAGGAATGGATTTTGGGCCAAGGAGTTGGGTAATTAGTAATTGAAGGATATATAAATATTAAAGTGCCCTAATAAAAGGGAAAGAGTTGGGCCAGAGAGGAATATGGTGAGCCAGATACTAATTTCCTATCAGATATAACAGCAATTAGGTGCAGGATGTTTCAGGTTGAATTGTTTTAATAAAAACTATATGTTAGTAGAAGAAGTTGAAATTATTTGCAAAAATGAAAATTGTGGACAAATTATTATTTTTTTAATTTTATTTTATTTGCAAGACATATGTATGGGTAATTCTTCAACATTAACCTTTACATAGCTTTCTGTTACAAATTTTTCCCAACTCCCCACCCCTCCCCTAGATGGCAGGATATCCATTACATGTTAATTATGTTAAGATACTTGACAAATCGAATATATGTATACATATTTCCAAACTTATCATTGTTGTGCAAGAAAAATCGTATCTACATGGAAGACATATCAGACAAAGGAAACAATGTAAGCAAACATCAATCAAGAGTATGAGAATGTTATGTTGTGGTCCGTATTTCACATCCCTCTCTCTGGGTGTATATGGCTTCCTTCAGTGAACAATTGGAAGTGGTTTGAAACATTTCATTGTTGAAGAGAGCCATGTCCATCAAAATTGATCGTCATATAGCATTGTTGTTGCCGTGTATAATGATCTCCTGGTTCTGCTCATTTCACTCAGCATCAGTTCATGTAAGTCTCTCCAGGCCTCTCTGAAATCCTCCTGCTGTTCATTTCTTACAGAACAATAATATTCCATAATATTCATATACCGTAATTTATTCAGCCATTCTCTAATTGAAGGGCATCTATTCAGTTTCCAGTTTCTAGCCACTACAAAAAGGGCTGCCACAAACATTCTTGCACATGTGGGGCCCTTTCCTTCCTTTATGATTTCTTTGGAATATAAGCCCAATAGAAATGCTGCTGGGTCAAAGGGTATACACAGTTTGATAATTTTTGGGGATAGCTCCAAATTGCTCTCCAGAATGGCTGTATCTGTTCATAGCTCCACCAACAATGCATCAGTGTCTCAGCCTTCCCACATCCTCTCCAACATTCACCATTAACTTTTCCTGTTATTTTAGCCAATCTGACAGGTGTGTAGTGGTACCTCAGAGTTGTCTTGATTTGCATTTCTCTGATCAATAGTGATTTGGAGCACCTTTTCATATGACTACAAATAGTTTTAATTTCATTCTCTGAAAATTGTCTGTTCATATCCTTTGACCATTTATCGATTGGAGAATGGCTTGAATTTTTATAAATATGAGACAATTCTCTATATATTTTAGAGATGAGACCTTTATCAGAACCCTTAAATGTAAAAATGATTTCCCAATTTATTGCTTCCCTCCTAATCTTGACTGCATTGGTTTTGTTTGTACAAAAACTTTTTAACTTAATATAGTCAAAGTTATCTATGTGGTTTTCAATTAAGAGTTCCAGTTCTTCTTTGGACATAAATTTATTCCATCTCCATAGGTCTGAGAGGTAAACTATATTACGTTCCTCTAATTTACTTATAGTATCACTCTTTATATCCAGATTATGAACCCATTTAGATCTTATCTTGGTATGTGGTGTTAAATGTGAGTCAAGCCCTAAGACAAATTATTTTTCTATTTTCTATGCTATTCCTCTACCTCTGCTTCTCTTGACTAGATTATTTAATCTTGGCTGTGTATATACATACACAAATGTATATACATGTATATATGTGTGTGTGTGTATATATGTATATATAATGCAATCCTGTCATATTTTAAACTGTAGCTGTTGTTTTCTTTAAATGTTCTTCATCATTCATTCACAGATATTTAATGTGTGTTGTTTTGCAACCCAACACAGACTTTTTTCTATTTTTTTTAGATTTGGACAATTCTGACTAAAAAAAAAAAGATTTTTTTTTTAAAACAATGGTATAGTGTTGTCCTTAGATGGATCGACTTGTTTTGTGGAATTACATTTTATATTTGAAAATTTGGAAAAAATATTTCATTCTTAAATGTAATGTTGGTTGAGATTTAAAAGAATCAAATCTCTTGGAAACCACACGTCAATACTTCATGATTTCCACAGGAATATTCAAATACTTTCTATATTTCTTTCATTCCAGTTTTCTCAAGAGAACACTGTTAAAGTTGGGTCTCACAGTGAACTTCAATAAACCTCAGTCTTACAGAACAGTTAATGGTTTATCACTTTTTATATATGTACACACTACATATTTGCCTCTCGAAAACTTTAGTTTTAAATATGTAGAAAAGCATTTGTAAAGTTACTACTGACCACAAGCCTCTTTGGTGATCATGTGATATTTCTTTTAATGTCTTTTGAGAACCAATGTAATGCTGGGATGTTCACTTGTTATTTTTTTTCCTCTTGCCATGTAATTGGCCCACCACTTTGTCTAGTTATCCATATCTTACACCAATTCTTCCATGAAAGTCACTGTTGATAGAATTAAATAATGAATGAATAAATGAGACACATTTATTAGCATTCATTTATTAAGTGTGACAAAATGCTAAGGGGGGAGGTTAAAATGGAAAAGTGAGGTTTTCTGTGGCCTCAAATAGTTCACATTCTCAGAAGAGGAGACAACACCTTGGAGAGTAGTATTTTATATTGGGAAATCACCAGGATGACGTAACAGAATTGATTTAAAGTAGCAATAGTAGTATGAATTTGATTACAATATCCAAAGGAAGAAGTGGATGGACTGCAATGTTATGGGCAAAACCAGAAGGGCAAGAAGATGAGTGGGATGAATTTGAAGCATGACTTGGGCTGGCTATATACTGGGCTATGCTACACCAGCATTGGTGTGCAAGATGGCTGAGGTAGAAATAAGCTCCTTGACAAGAATTTTTATTTTTGTCTATATATTCTCAGGACCTAACATGGTTTGTTGTACATCATAGATTAAAAAATATTTTATTAAACTGAACTAGTAATATGGTGCAGATAACTTAAGCTATTTTGTGGTGGTAGATAGTGCCTTTTGAGATAAGCAATAAACTTATCATTTTATTGGCATAGGGAACTTCTTGATTACACTGTCTATGAGTGTAAGTTGGAATCTTTGTTACTTAGTTGTTTAAGGCATTGAAGTTAAATGACTATTTAAACTGAATACAGTTCTCCATCTACCACAGCAGACTACTTTTATGTTATGTGAACAATGTCAGATACATAGAATATATATATATATATACTATGTTCAAACTTTTCCTGTTTGAAATAATAACTAAGTCAAAATACAGCAATGTAAACTCAGAAGCCTTAGTGATAGTTAATAATATATACACTTTATATACCTTTAATATATTCCTTTAAAGTCAGAAACAAATCCAAGTCTCTTGATTCTTCTGTGTAAGAAATGTAGAATTTTCTCACAAAGCATGGTTACAGAGTTAAAATGTATTTCATGAGCCTATTATAAGAGAAAGTATATGAAATAGAGAGGTAATAAATTTTCATTACTAAAAATAACTAGTTTTTCTTTGATTAGGTAGCAGATCAACATATATTTGGATGAGCATTTGATTTTATGATTTTGGGGGAGCGAGGCAATTGGGGTTAAGTGACACAACTAGTAAGTGTCTGAGGCTGGATTTGAGCTCAGGTTCTCCTGACTCCAAGGCCAGTGCTCTATCCATTGTGCCATCTAGCTGCCTCTTTGGGCATATGAATTGGACTTCAGAAAGGGAAGAAAGAATTACTATTGTAACATTTTGTTGATTTTGTTAATATATTTAATATATCCTACTTAATTCTATTAGTGCTTTGCTGTGGTGGTTAGTGGATTTTCAAAGTATTCAGTGATCTGAATTTTTTTTTCCTTTTCTTCAAGGTGGCAGCACATTTAGGGGTTGATCACTTTAGATCAGCAAGGGATTCAATATGAAATTAGCTTTTATAGATAACTTATGTAACGAGATAAAGACAACTTGGATAGAGTCTACAGCAGTAAAACAAGAAAGGCCATTGACCTCAGCATCTCCAGAATTGCCATTATGTGAGGTATAACAGATAAGGGTGACTTCTTATGTGATGAATAGCAGGTAGTACAAAAGTAGCAGAGTGGGTGATGATTCCCCCAACATTGATTGACAAGTAGGTCTGGAAGCAAAGGGTCACCGAGACATCATAACATTCAGTATTATGTCTTAAGTTCTTTGGGAACTTATCAAGTAAGTGCCTTGGGACTTTCTTTTTGGGGAATCTTATAAAGTGATAAAGTGATTTACTGGGTAACCAAGACCTCTCACAGCTGAAGTTAAGGTAAAGGGTAGGGACAGAGACCAAAAGGAAAAGGCAGTGAGAAGAAACCAGGAACTGTGTGTGACCCAGACTCAGACCTTCCTGGGACTCTCACCAGCAGAACTGGCTTCCGTAAAGCAGGGATATCTTAGCTCCAAAGGCAAGCATAGTGATCTCTGCTCCAGGGGAAGAGGAGTAGAGACATATCAATTTCAAGGGAAGAAATTTGGTTATACAATTTTGAAGTTCTATAATCTAAGTTACAAATTTGGTTTTAAGTTTCCTTCTAATATAGAAGTGAATTTTATCTGATATGTTGTCTGAACCCTGGTTATCAAAAGTATAAAATCTCACCCACAACAAAATGTATTGAAGCATTATCTTTGCTCCATGTTAAGTCTCAGCCCCAGCCTTGAATTGATTTTTACCAGATCTTGGAGTGCAGAAAATAATTCTTCAAATTTTTTTGAACAGGGGCTCGAGTGTTAATTCAAAAAGCATTTGTACAGTTGATCTGCATTCTTTATAAAAGTTAAAGACATAATCAAAATGTTTCTTTCCACAGAAAATCAGCCTTCCATACAAACTGACCAGACAGTATCCAGCTTATGAACTGTATTTATATGGAGAAGGGAGCTATGCCCAAGAAAACAAAAATCTCTTATTGTCGGGGATTCCAGTTCTTTTTCTTCCTGGTAATGCTGGAAGTTACAAACAAGGTAAGACTGTTTTAAGTGAAATTTGAAAGATTATATTAAAAAGTCTTTTTATTCCTATAATATTGTTAGTACTCTGTTAGGTTTGGAGTTAGGGATAATAAAATAAGTATATAGCAACTTGCCTCAAAGAGTTTACAATCTATTTGAGATAGTATTGTGTTTTGGAAGTGAATAGGATTAAACAGTTTAATTATTGGATAAAATACATAGTACATAGACATTCATTTCTATAGGAGATCAAAAAGGGGAAAGATTATTGTGGGCTAAAGTTTTCAGAAAAAGACTTTATTTAGCACAATGGGACATAGAATGGGGAGGATTTTAATAGATCATGAGTAGTAGAATGAGTACTGAAGGTGAAACAGCTGCTTGGGCTCATATTTATTCCCTAAACATGTACCCATCCAAAAGAAGAATGGGTTTCTTGTTGAAGGAGAGGCTTCTGCTTCAATGGAAGTCTTGAACTAGAAGGCTGGATGATAATATGCGTGTGCCATACAGGGGATTCTTATTTAAGTACAGATTGTATTTGACAGACTCTGAGGTCTCTTCTAGCTGATTCTGAAAGGAAGGAATGGGCATATTATGTTGGAAAACATTAAAGAGGATAGACAACAATGATGATGATGACTACTAATAGCTAATATCATATAGTGCTTTGAAATTTGCAAAGTATTTTATTAATATTATTTCCTTTGATCCTCACAACTACCCTATGAATTTGAATGGTTAAAGTAAAGGATTATAGGGTTATAGAGGGCTTTGAATACGAGAGTGGGGAATATGAAATTTATCTGATCTACAGTAAGAAGATATAATGAGATTAATTGAAGCTGTGATTAAATCCTCTCAAACTTGGGTAGGACATTACAGAATTCCTTTGTCAGACACAAAGAAAATCTAGGGACATCTCTGTATTACTGTATGGCATTGTACTACTCTATTGGGCACTCTGGGATTAATGGATTTATATATCACTTAACTAGTGTCTAAACTACTAATGGCTATGGGAGGGTCAACTCACTCCCCCCCCCCCAATTCTAAACTGGGAATAATTTTTCTGAATTGAGAGGACAATGCTGCTGGAATAAAGGTATTCCATTGTTGCTTGTTGCTTGCTGCCATTATGAAATAAGCTATTTATGTTTAGTATCTAGCAGGCAAGTCATTATTTGAAAAAAAAAGAACTTTGTATTGTAGTAATATTTATCAAAATTATTTTAGACTTCCTTAAAATAATTTCCCCACTTTTCTATTCTAGTACGTTCTCTTGGTTCCATAGCACTTAGAAAAGCAGAAGACATTGACTTCAAGTACCACTTTGACTTCTTTAGTGTAAACTTCAACGAAGAGCTAGTTGCACTATATGGTGGAAGTCTAAAGAAACAAACAAAATTTGTTCATGAATGCATTAAAATAATCCTTAAACTCTATGAGGTAAGATATTAAATAGCAGTTCTTTATCTTCCTTTTTCTTTAGAAAGCAGCATATGTTAAGTAGTTTATGAATTTCACTTTGAGGTATCATTTGTTTCAAAGTTACTAAATTCATGAAAGCTTTATAAAATTGTGTGCATGTGGCATGCATGTATATGTATTTGTATTCAGCTGTGGTTTCTGAAATTCAGAATTCATACTAAAATTTCCCCTAATGAACTTTAATATTTGTTGAGATGGGGATTTGGGGAAATTGGCACTTAACAGTTATTACTAAGACATGTAATTGCAAGTAATTTATTAGTAATAAATTCACTTTAAAGATAAGCACATTGGCCATTTACACATAGTAAGTTGTTTATGCATGTGGTAACAAAATTTAAGCTTTAATTTACGTAGTTTAGCCCTAAAAGCATCATTTAATAAATTATTTGAATTCTGGTGAGTTACTAAAGTTCAGATATAAAAATACATGTAAGGCACATTTAAGTCTGTATAATGACTGATTTTTTATATACATAAAAATTTGTTTCATTACTTTATAGTATTAACACTATATATACATTAAGCAGAGAATAAGACAGTATCTAAGGATTTTCCAGTATAGAGAGTGGGTTAAATTAGAAAAGGAGATTATAGGTGGTTCAGGCTAGTAGTGAGAATTGGGACATTAAATGAATTGTGAATGTGCAGCATTTGAATAGATACAGCAGGAACAATATGAGGAATTTGATATGGGGGATTGGAAAGATAGAATGAATGAATGACTGACTAAATAATAGAACATTTAATAATGATAATAGTAGAGGAAGTATAGTTCTGCATTGTCAAAGAAAGTTTCCTTACTTCAGAATTTTCTATACCAATGATATTCCAGGTATAGAACCTGTTTCCTTTAAACTGATGCTTTCAAATATGCTAAGCCTTATTTATATTTAATTATTCTGTATTTATATATATATATTTTTTTTTTTCTTTTTCTCACAGGGTCAGGATTTTGCACCAAAAAGTGTTGCAATTGTTGGTCATTCCATGGGTGGCCTTGTTGCGAGAGCATTGCTTACATTAAAGAATTTTAACCCAGAACTAGTAAATCTTCTAGTTACCCAAGCCACACCTCATACTGCACCTGTAATGTCATTAGATAGCTATCTCAATGGTAAGTGTTTGAATTTCGTATTCGATTCTGAAATCGTAATTTACATATATAAGTTATTAATTGCTAATTTATTTAGATTATATGTGTGGTATGTATTATGGACCAGAACATACAAAACAATTTTTTGTTTGCTATTTCAGCTTATATGGGTACAGAATTAATATTTCTCAAAGTTGTTCATTGTTAAGTAGACCAAATTGGTTTGTACTAAGATTTGAATTATTTTTAAGTCAGACAAAAAGTAGAAATATAGATAATACTTTGTATACTATATTCTGAAGAATTTTGGAACCAAATATGTCATGGAGTAAACAAGAGCTTTTAATGAAGCAGTTTTTATTTTTGGAGTCTAACAGTATTAAAAAAAAAATCTAAAACAGCTCAACTCTTGCTATCCCCGTCTTAAACTAATTAGAGTCAGGGGTGATTTACAGAGGATTAGATGTATGAACACTTGTTTTGGAAATGAAAATTTATTTTTCTCACTATATAAACAAAGAATAAGATTCCTTTCCTACATGTGTTATATAAGCTCTTGAAAATGTGGGACTTTCTCAGTTTTTCTGTTTAAATCTCTTGGTTAGCACATAAAGTAAGTAAATCGCATATACATACATATATATGTCATGATAAAAATGCAGAAATAACCTACATTAATTTTTATATCTTACCTTTCTATTATCATACCATTGTTTTACAAATGTAATAATTTGTTGAATGGAATTCTTGGGAGTGCAAAATAATGTTGTAATCATAATCTCATTCAAGTGACTATTGTAATTTATTGTCAGAGAAAATTTATTCTTTGAGAGAATCTGAGCCAGCAGTCCTCAGCATGAATTTTGCCTTATCCTTTTCCTCTACTTGTACTTAACAACAACTTTTTAGTAAGGAAAGATTTTTTTTATGTTATCTTTGCAGTGCTTTTAATGGTTTTAGTGGCAAAATCATCAGATTAGAGATGATTTAAGGCTAAGCTTTCAATCTGTATAGCATATGCCTAAGACTAGGACTCAGTGACATTTTTCAAATGGTAGCATTTAAAAGCCTTGATATTAAGACTTACCATACTATGGAATCTGCTTAGACAGAGGAACGCTACATAAGGTATGTAAGTCTTACAGTTATTCTGTGGAGTCAAGTTCTAGTCTTAATTTTGATGAGTTTAAGGCCTACAATTCCCTGATAAAGTATATTTATCACTGATTAATAATCATTCAGATGAGATGCATAAACTATTACTTATAACTTTGTTTTGTGAATGAAGGTGCCAGAGGATATTAAAATTGTATTTTTTTTCTTTCTTTTTTTTTTTTTTTGACTACCTTAGCTACTGGCATTTGTACCTTGATTTCTTGGCAAAGTGGAAATAGATGGCAGTGTTTTTGTTAGGTTTTTGAATAGAAAAAGCAAAACAGTTGTACATTGTTGAATATTAATTCATTTTAATTTTCTGTTTAATCACAAGCATCATAGAAATGTTATTGTATAACATTAAAGTCATGACTTTGTTAAATTTTTTTTCAGATTTTTACAAAACAGTAAACAACTACTGGATTCTAAATGCTCAGGACATAAAGCTAAGTACTCTCTCTATAGCTGGAGGATTCCGGGATTATCAAGTTCGATCAGGACTGGCTTCCCTAACTAAACTAAGTCATCAGACCCAGGCTTTATCTGTCGTGGTAATCAGCTATTTTGATTTTGGGTTTTTCCCTTGGAGACTTTATGGGGTATCTTCCCGGTGACAGAGAGGAAGGAGTAACAAATCCATCAAAAAGCAATTATTAAGTTTTACTATGTGCCCATCATTGGGACAACAAATACAAAGAATAAAACAGTTCTTTCTCTCAAAGAACTTAGCTTCTAATCAGCAAGACAATAATTAAATATATAGGCATATACAGAATAAATCTAAAGAGAATAAATACATGTAAAAAAAGGAAAGGAGGACACTAGCAATTGGGGGAATTAGGTAAGGCTTCATTTAGAAGGGTGGTGCTTGAGATGCATCTTGAATTAAGAAAGAGATTCCATGATGGGAGGGAAAGCAATCAGGAATATGATTGGAGTACACTAGATAACTAAAAAGACAACTAATCTATAATGGAAAAAACTATTAGAAAATTCATGGACAAATATTTTCTCTGTTTGCAGAGGTATTATAATCATTTGTTTTTTTTTTTAATAAGCCCTACTTTGATTATAGCTGTCATAATGGAAAAATATTTTTTTTTTCTTTTTGCTGAGGCATTTGGGGTTAAGTGACTTGCCCAGGGTCATACAGCTAGGAAGTGTCTGAGATCAGATTTGAACTCAGGTCCTCCTGACTTTAGGGCTAGTGCTCTAACCACTGCGCCACCTAGCTGCCCCATAATGGAAAAATATTGACAGAGCTTTGTCTCTGTTATGAAATTAATCATGTAAAAAATTTTAACCAGTGAAAATTCATAAGTCATCCATTGGCAAACATCAGACTTTAATTGTATTAAGTCAGTATTAATAATAAGTGATTAATCTTGATAGTAAAAATGTACTTAGGATACTTATTAATGAATTTACAAATTTATCCTTCCTTGCTAGGTCATCAGATATTTGAATTTTAGTTAGGACAAATTATTTGTCGTGATTGAATTTAACATCACTTTCAGGTTAATGGATCTCTTTGGTTATAACGATAACATTTGCATTTACTACATAGCTGCTGGTGTGAACAATTGCAGCCAATGCCAAAATGTTGAACTTGTGGTCAATAAAAATATAATGATTATAAGGGTTAGCTTTCTCAGTTCCCTGGTTAACCATCATGGCCTCAGATCCTTGGCCTTCTGTCCATCATTGATAATTCTGGCTTCTTGCATATCCTTATTTGTATATTTATTCCATGTAAACCTCAAAATTTAATTGAAGACAGATTTGTAAAATTACTCTTTCTGTACTCTCCTGACAGATACCTAGTCTCTTGTCCACTTGGGGACAACTCTCTGGCTTCTCATTTTACCCCTTTATGGATCAGTTCTCCTGACTGATTCCATTTGTATTTAGCTAATTTACTTAACTACCTGGTCCATTGACGAGTAAATGCATTCTGTGTGAAGCAAAATTTTATTAATTTAGATTGTTCAATGTCACCAAAACATTAATCCAGCAACATTTATAGAATGAAATGCAGAAAAATTTCATAGAGATTGTGATGGCAGATAACGCACAGTGGATAAGTCTTTTTTTTGGGGGGGAGGTTTATTTTATTAAAGCTTTTTATTTGCAAAACATGTATGGGTAATTTTTCAACATTGACCCTTGCAAAGCTTTCTGTTACAATTTTTTCCCTCGTAGCCTCCACCCCTTCCCTAGATGGCAGGAAGTCCTACTACATTTTAATTATGTTAAAATACTTGACAAATCGAATATGTGTATACATATTTTTACAGTTATCTTGCAGTGCAAGAAAAGTCGGATCTGTAAGAAAAAAAAATGTGAGAAGGGAAACATAATGCAAACAAACATCAATAGAGAGCATGAAAATATTATGTTGTGGTCCACATTCATATCCCTCTCTCTGGGTGTATATGGCTTTGTGCATCACTGAACAATTGGAACTGGTTTAAAACATTTCACTGTTGAAGAGAGCCATGTCCATCAGAACTGATCATCATATAGTCTTATTGTTGCCGTGTATAATGATCTCCTGGTTCTGCTGATTTCATTCAGGATAAGTACATGCAAGTGTCTCCAAGCCTCTCTGAAATCATCCTGCTGGTCATTTCTTACAGAACAATAATATTCCATGATATTCATATACCATAATTTATTCAGCCATTCTCCAATTGATGGTCATCCATTCAGTTTCCAATTTCTAGCCACTACAAAAAGGGCTGCCACAAACATTTTTGCACATGTGGGTCCCTTTCCTTCCTTTAAGATCTCTTTGGGATATAAGCCCAATAGAAACACTGCTAGGTCAAAGGATATGCACAATTTGATAACTTTTTGAGCATAGTTCCAAATTGCTTTCCAGAATGTTTGGATCCGTTCGCAGTTCCACCAGCAATGTATCAGTGTCCTAGTTTTTCCACATTCCATCCAACATTTGTCATTATCTTTTCCTGTCATCTTAGCCAATCTGACAGGTGTGTAGTGATACCTCAGAGTTGTCTTAATTTGCATTTCTCTGATCAATAGTGATTTGGAGCACCTTTTCATATGACTAAAAATAGTTTTAATTTCATCATCTGAAAATTGTCTGTTCGTATCCTTTGACCATTTATCGATTGGAGAGTGGCTTGAATTCTTATAAATATGATACAATTATATATTTTAGAAATGAGGCCTTTTATCAGAACCCTTAAATGTAAAGATGATTTCCCAATTTATTGCTTCCCTCCTAATCTTGTCTGCATTAGTTTTGTTTGTACAAAAACTTTTTAACTTAATATAGTCAAAATTATCTATCTGGTGTTCAGTTAAGAGTTCCAGTTCTTCTTTGGACACAAATTTATTTCATTTCTACAGGTCTGAGAGGTAAACTATCCTATGTTCTTCTAATTTGCTTGTAATATCACTCTTTATATCTAAATCATAAACCCATTTAGATTTTATTTTATGTGATGTTAGGTGTGGGTCAAGTCCTAATTTCTTCCATACTGGTTTCCAATTTTCCCAGCAGTTTTTGTCGAATAGTGAGTACTTATCCCAAAAGCTAGGGTCTTTTAATTTATCAAATACTAGATTGCTAGTTATTGCCTAGTTTGTCCTGTGATCCTATCCTATGCCATTGGTCGATTACTCTATTTCTTAGCCAGTACCAAATGGTTTTGATGACCGCTGATTTATAATATAGTTTTAGATCTGGTACAGCAAGGCTACTTTATCAGCCTTTTTTATTTCATTAATTCCCTTGAAATTCTTGACCTTGACCAGATGAACTTTGCTAGTATTTTTTCTAGATCTGTAAAATAATTTCTTGAGAGTTTGATTGGTATGGCACTAAATAAGTAAATTAGTTTGGATGTTATTGTCATTTTTATTATATTTGCTCAGCCTTCCCATGAGCACTTGATGTTTTTCCAATTGACTAGGTCCGACTTTATTTGTGTGGAAAGTGTTTTGTAATTTAGTTCATATAGTTCCTGACTTTTCCTTGGCCGATAGATTCCCAAATATTTTATACTATTAACAGTTATTTTGAATGGAATTTCTTTTTGTATCTCTTGCTGCTGAACTTTGTTGGTAATATATAAAAATGCTGCTGATTTATGTGGATTTATTTTGTATCCTACAACTTTGCTAAAGTTGTGAATTGTTTCTATTAGTTTTTTAGTTGAGTCTCGAGGGTTCTCTAAGTATACCATCATATCATCTGCAAAGAGTAATAATTTGGTTTCCTCATTACCTACCCTAATTCCTTTAATTTCTTTTTCTTCTCTTACTGCCAAAGCTAACATTTCTAATACAGTATTGAATAGTAAGGGTGACAGTGGGCAGCCTTGTTTCATTCCTGATCTTATTGGGAATGATTCTAGTTTGTCTCCATTACATATGATGCTTGCTGATGGTTTTAAGTAGATGCTACTAATCATTTTAAGGAAAAACCCATTTATTCCTATACTCTCTAGTGTTTTTAATAGGAATGGGTGTTGGATTTTATCAAATGCTTTTTCTGCATCTATTGAGATAATCATATGATTTTTGTTAGTTTGGCCATTAATATAATTGATGATGCTGATAGTTTTCCTAATATTGAACCAGCCCTGCATTCTTGTTATAAATCCTACTTGGTCATAGTGTATTATCCTGGGGATGACTTTCTGTAATCTCATTGCTAATATCTTATTTAAGATTTTGCATCAATATTCATTAGGGAAATTGGTCTATAGTTTTCTTTCTCTGTTTTCACCCTACCTGGTTTAGCTATCAGCACCATATCTGAATCATAGAAGGAATTTGGTAGTATACCTTTTTCCCCTATTTTTTCAATTAGTTTATATAGTATTGGAATTAATTGTTATTTGAATATTTGGTAGAATTACAGTGGATAAGTCTTGAGAAACTATAGAACAATACCGTATTAATCATTGAATGAATGGAAAAATATTTACGAAGTGCTTATTATGTGCCAAACTGTGCTAAATAACAGATAGAAACAAAAAAAAAGAGTTAACAATTCTTGACCTCAAGGAAATTATATTCTAATAGGCAGAGACTATCCACATAGGACACTAGTAATCAAGGAGGAATATTTTGGTTTAAAAAGTTATAAGGATGATGTGGAGCCATAGAAAAGTAGATTGACACACCTTTTCATGAAGAATGACAGTTGATTTGATAATAGTTTCAGAACTGGAAAGGTGAGTTTGGGGAAGGATACTTTTGTGGCTGCATGTGGTTGGAAAAGAGAAGTCTAGGAAAAAAGATAAAGCATGACTGCATATTGGGCCTTGATATAGTAGACAACTGTCGATCAGAACAGCTTGGTCCCATGGTAGAAGTTCTAAGGGTAAAAGGGCTAAATCATCCAGGACTTGGGTTTTGGTCCAAGTACATGACAACTAGCAAGGAGATGAGAGTATATGAAATA
The DNA here is from genome assembly GCA_023553655.1 of Myrmecobius fasciatus. Lineage (NCBI taxonomy): Eukaryota > Metazoa > Chordata > Mammalia > Dasyuromorphia > Myrmecobiidae > Myrmecobius > Myrmecobius fasciatus. The sequence continues at coordinate 366,495 of JAJPUD010001639.1, read as the reverse complement.
TAGAGAAACAAAATGTGGTGTACAAGAAACAAGAATATGTTATTACCATCTATTTCTATCAGTCACTTCCTAGTAATAGTTCCCATTGGACCATATACTAATCCTCAAAAATTCTGTTTTCTTTTATTTACTTTCCTTGGCATAAATGCTCCACTGAAAGATACTTAGGTTTTTTTTTAGAGATAAAGTCTTAGTTCTGTTTTTGTGTATCCATTCTCCTCTTGATTGTGCTCTTTAATCTTTACCTGAATCAGCAAACCTACATACATCTACCAGGATTTTTTCTTATGCTTTCCTGAATTCCATATGTCATTATCCAAATGAAACCATGTCAAATAACTTAAGAAAAGAGCCACTTAAATTATAATCCTACTAGCTACAGAAATTACAGTTTTCTTGCTACAAGCTACTACTTGGGATCATCTTCTCATTCAGTTCCTGATTCTTTTTAATTCTTTGTGTTGGGACTGAGTGGTTAGTAAAAAGGGGAGGGTGAATCTTTGAGATTGTTTTCCTTCTTTGTTTTCTTCCCAGAACCTCAATATTATTCCCAAAGTGCTGGTTGCATCATGTCCTATTCAGCCCCCCAGATATTCTCTCCTTTATTTGTCCCTTATCTATTACTTCTTTATATTCTTTACCTTCAAGCCATAGAATTGTAGAATCCAAATGCTAGGGCTAGAAGGGACCACAGGGGTCCTCTAGTTCAGCAACTTCATTTTTATTTTTTTTAATTTACAAATAAGGAGAATGAGACTGAAAGAAGAAATGTAAGTGGTTTAATTAGGAACGCATAGTTTTTAAGTGCTTTAAGTTGGGAGATTAGATTCAGATTTCCTTGACTCCAGGTCCATCATTCTGTCTACTACACCATTCTGCCTCCCAGATATATTGAATTTAAGAAATTTTTGGTATTGTCCAATAGACAGTTGGTGATATAGGACTGAAACTCAGTAAGTGGGAGGCAAGAGATGGAGGTATGTAGAAATAATTAAACTGTAGAGATAATTCATTAAACCCACGGGAGCTAATAAAGTTAACAAGAAAAAAGAAGAGGTGCCAGGACAGAGCCTTGGGATATATATCCACAGGTAGGAGGTATGACTAGGATGATGAAATAGCAGAAGAGACAGAGTATCAAGTTAGCCTTGAAATAAGAGGGAGGTTACCAGAGAAGAGAATGGTCAGCAGTATCAAGTGTTACAGAGAAGTCCAAAATTGAGGATTGACCATTAGATATGGCAATTTAAGATATCATTTAGTCACTTTTGCAATGAGAATTCTAATAAACTTTTCCTACAAATTGCATTTATATCCACTGACAAATAAACTACCAGTATGTAAATTTTTCAATTTGATTTTTCTATCTAGTCTGATATGTAACAGTCAGTACCCTAACAACCTTTCAGCTGAATCTGTCCTTTGTTATAAATCCAGATCTTTCAGGCAGAGAATAAATTAGATAAAACTTCCACTTTGTAGATCTTTGTCTTAGTCTGGAGATTAATTCTCTGTTGTAGCACATTTTACAAGATAGCCCTTTAAAAGCCATTTTTATCTTCCCAATTCATCTCGCTCTTTCTGTTATTGTATCAGTTGCCAATGTGTTATAGAAGAAAACTTTTATTTCTCTTTTTTTATGAATGTATTTTTCTCTTGGTGAGTTTTCCCAAAGCAAACTGATATAATAAGTTGCTTTTTTTTCATCATATGATGCTGTTCTAATGAGAACTGGCTTATTACCTTTTGCATGTTTCATTTCTGAAACAATCACTAATATATGACAACTTTTGAATAAATAATGACTACATAGTGGATCCTGGATAAAAAGGATAGCTTTTGAGTTCTATAACAATGAGAACTGATACTTTATAGTATGTTAATATCTATAAAGTATTTTATATATATTGTTTTATATACTATACATATATACATTGTTATTTACATTACGTACATTGCTTCTTACATCAATTCTGTGAGGTAAGAGATACAGGTCTTATTATCTTTATTTTACACTTGAGAAAATGAATTTAGAAAGGTTATATAACTTAACCATGATCACAGAGGATACTGAATTTCAACTTCTATTTTTTCTAAATTCTATATTCAGTGATCTTTCCATTATACCATGTCACCTCTCAGTAAAAATCAGTATTGTGGCAGCTATTCTTATATGTTTTGTGTTATTTTTTTCTTTTGCTGAAGAATACGTGCCTTATTTCCTTTCTAATGATTTGGATGAATAAATAAATTAAAAAAGCTTTTGTGAATCCCATACCATGTTCAATATGATTATAATTAATGGGTATACAAATATAAATAAGCAAGGTAATCTTTTCCTTCAGGGAACTTACTACATTCTAATATGAAAGACTAGGAAAGACTATCAAAGTAGTGGTGTTTTTTTTTTTATTACTGCTTTCAAAGCTATAGTTGTAAATGGGGGAAGCATGTGCACCATTACATGGATATGGCAGGGAGATTTTTTTTATGGCATTGTCATTAAGCTTAGAAATGACTAAGGTAATCTTTGTAACTTGATTAAATTAATTTAATTATGTTAATTTATTTAGTAACTAGTAGGGTTAAAGGTGAAAGATAAAGCCAGCTATTTACATTTATGAGCAAAATGTACAGTTTTATATATTCTGAATATGCCTGTCTTTGTTAAATCTCAGAGATCATAACTGGGGTGAAGGTCACTCTGTGATTCTGAAAATATTATTGGCAATGATATATAGTAGACAGTTGATAAAAGACTCCTGTCCCTCAACTTTTTGTGCTCCTTGAACCATTTCTACTTATATTCCTTTATATGACTCATTTTTAGTAAGCCTGTTTATTTGCATGGGGAGCACTTTATGAAATCTTTCTGAAGGAACTGAATTACCAGAGATGAGTTCTTATGGCACACATAGTGCTAAGAAGGATACTGTGAAAATTTAATTCTCAAATGAGTATGATTGCTTACATTGTAACAGGCATATGCCTAGGATATGGAATAGAATATTGTAGAAAGTGACCTTATCATTCACCATGATGATTTACCCAGCTTCTCAAAGGAGAGGATTGTTAAAATATTATTAGAAATCATTTTGTAGCTATTTCCTTCATTTGAAGGAGATTTAATGACACCATTTGCACAGATCAATTATATTGCTTGCTTAGATCTAGCCCATCAAGTAATGCAGCCAACTGCTTTGCACTATGCCCTTCTGTAGTCATTTTAAGTGTCGTTATTTTCAAAATCCCGTTCTTTGAATGTCTGTTATGTCCATGATGTTTCAGATGACATTGAGCTGAATTTCTTACTAAAGACACATGTAAGGGATAATTTTTAGTAGCTATTAACTTCAATAAGTAGTGATTAACAGAAGCTTTGATAGTTTAGAAAAAAATGATTATTGAGCTTCACATTGGTAACATTTGGATTAAATGAATTTTTAAAGTTTATTCTTGAAATGCTCTGATGCTATTAAGTCATATTTGTGCCCTCCTGGCACAGTGAGAAGATTCTTGTATTTAGCATCAGAAGACTTTGTGGGGAATCCCACCTCTAGTACTTTAGATAAGTTATTTACTTTCTGTAGACTACAATTTCCTCATCTCCAAAATGAGGGAGATTGGATTTGACCCTTCATATTTCTTCCAGCTCTTACTTTAAGATCTGATATATTCTCTTTTAGAGGACTGTAGTATTTCAGAATGGACTAGGATTGTAATGTGTCACTTAGGTATCTAAATGTTTGCAAAATACATTTTGGAGGCTCTGAAAATGTGTTGGGGTTTTTTGTTTTAAGTCTGAGTTTATTTTTTTTTCTCTCTTTAGAGCACAGCAGTACCTAGAACTTGGGCTTCAACAGACCATCTCTCTATAGTTTGGTGAGAATATCTTTAATAAGGCAGCTTTTATTTTTGCCATTCATTTTGTGGGACCTCCACTTACTTTTGGTTTACTGAAGTATATTTCAGCAAAGGACTTTTTTTTTGGTTTGTTTTTGCTGAGGGAGTTGGGCTTAAGTGACTTGCCCAGGGTCACACAGCTAGGAAGTCCTAAGTGTCTGGGGTTGGATTTGAATTCAGAACCTCATGACTTCAGGGCTGGTGTTCTATCCAGTGTGTCATCTAGCTGCCCCTGCCTTTTTTTTAAAAAAAAAAAGGACTTAGCAATCTGGTAGATGAGATTTGGAAGATACTTCTTCTTAGCATCTCAACCTTAAAATAGATGTGATAGTAATCAATATCTATTTAATCTTACATAATAAATATGACAAAATTATAAAATTATTTTGCAGTTTTCAGATATGTAAGGGGACAGAATCATTCTGTCCTAATTCTGCTAATTGTAGGGGGACATACTCTCCGAGAGAACAGAGATACTAAAAAGACAGGGGCTCATACCAGCATGGATATTAATAAGCTTTATTAGAGTTAGGTAAATTGGAAGAGTTTACTTACATGAGATCAGTTGTCCTGGGAGACAGCAGGACAAAGTAACTTTGTAGACCCCCACACCAATCCCCAGGAATCAGATAATCATATGGAAACAGAATAAAGAAGGCATAGTGCCAGGATGGCCCAGGGTCATGTGCAAGTTTTCTCATGGAAGAGATGAAGTTTCTTTTGCTCTTTACATATACTCAAGTTAGTTTGCATTCTCTGTGACACTCAAAGTCATGTCCCTAGGCTCTGGCTACCACTATTCAACGTGCTATACTCTAATAATAGTGCTTAAATTGATAGATTTATAGTTATTCCTGAAACCAAAGTCATATGATATAGAGCTTTTCTATTTTAGATTTTTTGTTTATAAATTTTTTCTTATCAATTTCTTTAGGTGTAAACAATTACAGCTGGCTACAATTAGAGCTTTTTTCGATCTTATTGATGATGATACTAAGCAGGTAGGTATTAGTTTATAATTACTTGCATATTTCAGTAAATCATTTTTGATAGAATAGACTCCTATACCTTATTGAATTATGGATTTAATACAGCATTTATATTTACTTTTACAGAATTAATCATTTTCATGAGTCAGTAGGATTAATACCAGAAATGCAAGACTTAGAAAAAAACTACTAAAAATATACAACTTAATATACAATATTAAGCTTTAATAGCTTCTAATTAAGTTGTTTTTCAGTTGTGTACAACTCTCCATGACCCTATTTGGAGTTTTCCTGACATAGCAAAAATGAGATGGCAAGGTAGTACAGTGGAAGAGTGTCAGACCGAAGTCAAAAAGACCTGAGTTCAAATTCAGCTTCTGACACTTAACTACCTATGTGACTATAGGCAAAATCACTAAAGCCTGTTTGCCTCAGTTTCCTTATCTATAAAATGAGTTGAAGAAGGAAATTGCAAATGGCAACTACTCTAGTATCTTTGCTAAGGAAACTTGAAAAAGGGGTCACAAAGAGTCAAATATGATTGAAAAAGACAAAGCAACAATAGTAAGAGTAGAATAGCAGGCTCTTGCTCTTGTGGGACTAAAGGATACTGTTACTAACATATGATTGTCTTAATTAACATCTACATAAAACATGAAAAATGTTGTATTTTTCTTTTTAGATAACTATGAAACCCAAAAAGAAGATGGCTGTTTTGAATCACCACTTTATAAAATATCCAGCAAAACCTTTTGAGGAAATTCCTAATATAGTTGCTGATTTAACAGGTTGGTGATAAGAATAGTATGTTTTATACTTAAATAAAATCTAATAATCATATCTGGAAATGCCATCAGTATAGCCTAACACTTCATGGTAATTAAACAGATAAATAATAGGTAGGGAGGGAGACAGATTAGTAGATAGATAGGTAGATGGATTGATGGATGATAGGTAAGTAAGTAGATAGATTTTTAGGATGTAAATTGATAGATGATAGATGGATATATGAAGATAGATAGGTAGATGTAAATAGGTAGGTAGGAAGATAAAACACTTATCAAGCACTTACTCTTTGCCAAGTTCTGTGATAAGCTGGGAAGAAACAAAAACAAGAAAATAAGATGGTGGTCCCTACTTTCAAGGAATTTACATTCTAATAAAAAGATAAAACATTTTTTATGTTAATGACAAATTGAATATATGTATGCATATTTCCACGCTTATCTTGCTGTGTAAGAAAAATCGTGTCTACAAGAAAAAAATCTGAGAAAGGAAACACAATGCAAGCAAACATCAATAGAGAGCATGAAAATGTTATGTTGTAGTCTACATTTCACATCCGTTTCTCTGGGTGTATATGACTTTCTTCACTGACCAAATGGAACTGGTTTGAAGCATTTCATTGTTGAAGAGAGCCATGTCCATCAGAATTGATCATCATATAGTATTGTTGTTGCTGTATATAATGATCGAGGAGATAAAACATTAAGAGAAATTGGGAAAGATAGGAGTAAGGTGGAGAGAAGAGTTCTCATACAGGGCCAAGGCACCTGTGGGAAGATAGAACAGATCAGAGAGTAACTGAGTCCTAGCCACATTGGATTTTTTCTAGATAAAAGCTGTCCTGGACAGACATTTAGTTATCAAGGATCAGGCCTTAGGACAAAGTCATTCCTAAACCAGGCAATGGAATCTGAGGGGAAAATAGAGAATGAAAAGTGAACTCGAAGTATTTAATATATTGTAACCTTTTCAAAAATTCATAAGGAATCAGTCACATTCATGCAGCTTTTTGTGTGTTAGTATAATATATACATGTTACAATATGTTAATATGATACACCAGTAGGAAGCCAAAGGAGAAAGAATAGAAGCAGGAATTTTTTTTTTAATTGTGAGAAAATTTTCTTCTGCTGACAGTATTACAAAATAAGCAAAGCATTTATCATGAAATTTTGACTCAAATTTAGGTTAGATAGTACCAGCTGAAGGGTGAATTTTGAAAAATAAATGGAAATAATAGGATAAACATAATAGGTATAGCCTTAAATGATAATATAAGAAAAAAAGCTCAAGATTCCTACATTTCTAGAGTAGGTAACATTTTTCTCTCCCAAGGTAATAATCATCTTGAGTAAGAAGTGAATCTGGGTTTTCATATAAAATATATATCTTAAACACTTTAATTCTGAAGATGATAATAATACCTTTTTAGCATAAATACTTTATGTGCATAATACGTATATAATAAAAGGTTACTAAACTTTAGAGGGTGTGTGAAATCCTTTTTTTTTTTTTTTTTTTTTTGCCAAGCAATTGGGATTAAAGGACCTGCCCAGGGTCATATGGCTAGATTTAAACTGAGTTCTTCTTGACTCCAGGGTCAGTGCTCTGTCCACTGCACCATCTAGCTGCCCCAGTGTATAAAATCCTTAAAATTATTATTTCTCACAGAAGAGAGTTAATAGAAACCTCAATTCTTTTCCTGGCTTGATAATAATTACTTAAAAACTTGATTTTAAGCAAGTTTGAAATTTAAAAAAGAAATCCATTTCAAGGCCCAGAATTGTTTTTATATAAAATATCATCTATATTCTCACAGTTATTGGTACAGAGCAGTGATTTGCTAGGAAATTCTGTCAGATGAATTCTGTAATCTCTTACACACAAAATTTTTCCTTTCAGTTCTTTCTGAAGAGCCTAAGAGGAGAACTTAACAAAACTCAAGTTTGCACCAAGTTCAATGCAAAATTATTTGTTTTCTGCTTTCAAATTTCGTACTTGTTACTAAGCCATGGCCAAGGGCTGCCAAGTAATTATAATGTTTAAGATATATTCCTTCTATTTTCAAAAGCCAATTCTGTTTTTTCAATTAGAGTTTGTGCTTAAGGAGTCATCATAGCAAACTTTGTTCTCATTTAACCACTGAAAGTTCCTTTGCTAATTGATTTGAGCCTTTTGGGAAAACTTTAATCTTGTTATCTTGTTACTATATCAAAAGCCTCACATGCTAAGGTCAGTTTATCAGGGAAGTATGCCCATCTTTGCCAATGGATTAAGTACTTGTTTTTCATCCAGTTGAAAAAATTTAAATGAACACTTTTATTTAAATTAAATTAATGAATCCTTTCATGCAGAGCTTGTAATAGTACCAGTAGTAGAAATAGTGAATTCTTAAATCCCCATTTGGAGAAAGGACTCATTGAGATACACATGGAACATTCAGGCAGAAACATCTTGGAAGCAGTTAAAGATTTGGGTCGGGTGCTTGGAAGAGATGTCATGAGTGGAGAAAGCATATTTGTAAGATGTCTCTGGAATGAATTACTTAAATTCAAAAAAGTTAGTGAACTCATCAAGGTAGAGAGAGGAGAAGAGGATGTAGTTCAGGAAGAGGAGCAAATAAAGAAATAAACAGAACTAGCAGAGCATGGATGATGTCTCAGAAGCCAAGAGAAGAAAAATTTTACAGAAATACACAGTGATCCACCTTCTCTTGCTCAAGAGAAGTCATTAATTGAGTTATTAGAAGGACATTGAAAACCTTTAAGAGAAGTTTCAATAAAGATGTGCAGACAAGAAATGAGATTGTAAAGAGTTAAAGAGCTAGTAAAATGAATTTTTGGAATAGACTCGGTTTTTGTTTTTTGGGTTGTTTTTTTTTTTTTTTCATGGAGTTTGCCACATAGTATCCAGAAATGGAGAAATAATTTTGCCTTTCTCTGATCAGGCTACATTATCAGTATTGTGTTTCCTTCTGAGCACCATATTTTAGAAGAGTATTCTGAGAGCATCCAGAATGTAATAGAACAAATAAGGATTGTTTAAGGAAAAGGGCTTATTTAGCCTGGAAAAGAGAATACTTAAGGGAAACATGATAGCTACTTTATATCCCCAGTGGTATCTTACACATAGAAGACACTTAATATATGGGTTTTTTTAAATGGGAAAAACACTGGCCACAAAGAGGAAGAAATGGGTAGTAGCAAAATTATTTAGAAAGGAAATATTTTTCTTATTTTATCAAAGAAGATTTTTTTCTTTTCTTTTCCTTTCTGTTGATAGCTTTGTAGTGAGAACAAGACTAAATATAGTTATTAAATTATTAATGTAGGTGCTAGTTAGAAAGTATGAAAACTCATACTTTTTGTTTGAAAATAGCTTATGTTCAGGAATGTAGACTTTTGTTTAATGTCATCTTAAGAATAAATGTTTCTTCCTGTAGCCATGAGGAAAACAATTAAGATTTTGTTTTTCAAAAGTGAGAATAATTTTCTCTACTTTAGGGACATCTAAGTGGGTTCCAGTGAAAGTAACAAAATGGACCTTTATGGCTTTTAATGTAAGTACTTAGCCAAATATTTTAGAATGAAAATAACACCTGCTTTGTGAGGATGATTGTATATACTGATTTTTTTTCTTTCTATTTTTTAGGAGTCTTATGCAATGTATTTTGCATTTCCTCTCTCAAATCACAGGAAAACCTATACTCATATTTATTGTCGGAACAGCATGTTGGTAAGAAAATGTTTGTAACTTTTTTTTAAATTTAAAATGGCTAAAGATAGTTCATTCCTTTGAGCTAGTCATATAACACATAACTGTGAAGAATTTCAAAATTTTTGTCTTCATTGGTCTAAACATATACCTTTCCTGGTATTTAGGTATATGGGAAGCTTAATGAATAATCAGAAGGTCCTTGAGGAAGTATAGGGCCAAGAGAACTGTCTAAAAAGATATTTTTATGAAACTATAGTAGCCGCATGAAACAGCCTCTTGCCTCCCACAGAAGTATAGTTGTACAAATAGGAGTACACATACCTGCTGGTCAGAAGTCCTCTGCTAGATAATGCTACAAATAAGATGGCATTCTTTTTCCAGATGTGCCTTTCCTGGACTCCATGAGGTCCATTGTCTTTCTGTTAACATTTTCATTTTATGATCAGTCTTCATAATTGCATTATTAGCATATTGCAGTTGCATCATTTTAGATGATTTTCATCTATAACTTTTTAGTGTGGTTGATTTCAGGTGATAAAAGAACCATCCTTTTCTTATGCCATCATACAAACATACACACCCACGTGCACACTTACACACACACACACACACACACAGTGATTTCATTGATAGAGAGAACTCCAAGTGAGGAAACTTCCTTTGTCAATGTGGTTCAGCAGCTCATCTACAACTTGTAGTCTCAGACAGCTGTCAGGAGCACTGATATAACTTCCTCAGTGGTACAAAGGCAGCTCTTGATCCTGATTCTAAGTCTAGCTCTCTTCCCTACACCAAACTGTTTTTGTGGGTGTCAGTATTATCATTCTATAGGATTTGTTTTAATAGCTCTATCTTGGATAGATCCAGTTGTATGATTTATTTGGTGAAGGGAACTCCCAGTGAGAAACTTCTATCAGTGCAGATCAGCAGTCCTTCAAATTAAAGTCTTAGAGTGATGGTTGCTTCACATTAAAGCCTAAACTCAAGCCGTGTTTCCTTTGACTTCTCATACCTTTCCTCATTAGCCACTATGCTCCGATAGGAATAATCCTGTCCTCTATGCCTTTCTCAGTTATAGAAGCATAATCAACTGTCTTTGCTCGTGGAAAGGATTTTTCAGTCTTCTCCCTTTTTATCCTACTCACCATCCCTGTAATTTTCCAAAACAAAAGATTCCTTCCAGGAAAGGACTCTTCTATATGTGTTTTCTCCCTTGTTAAAATATCAGCTTCTTGCAGCCAGGGATTGCTTTTGTATTTGTATCCATAGGGTTTAGGAAATGCTTAGCACTTATTAAGTGCTCTTCTATTCCTTCATTCATTTAAAAAGTGACTGTGACACCAAAAGATTTGTCCAGACTCACACATGGATTCGGTGTTTGATATAAGACTTTGATGCAGATCTTCTATTTCCAAACCAAGAAGTGTATCTACAGCATCCTGCTGCCACATATATGCATAAATGCATTCTTTTTGTATAACATAAACACATTTTATTAAAGTCTCCATGTAAATAAATGTGTGTTTATATAGACACATATATGTAAAATAAAGTGGCCCTCCTCTTTTCCAAGGCCAGTGCCTCTACAAATAACTTTAATTCCATCCTTCCCAGCAACTTGTCCCTTCTGACATTTTCTCCCTCTCTGATTTTCAGTCTCTTGCCTGCTCCCTAACTTTTTGCTTATTATCTTCAAAGGTGTCCTCCCCCAATCTTTTAAAAATTTTTATGAGATCCTCCCATTTTCTCAAACTATCATATTCTACTTCTCATTCCTTTTTCAGCCAAATTCTCAGGGGGGAAAGTTATCTCCAATTCCATTACCTCCACTTCCTCTCATTCCCTCAACTTTTTGCAATCTCTTTTCTGCTGTTTTCCCTTTGACTGTTCTCTTTAGTTACCAATAGTCTCTTAATTGCTAAATCCCAGGCTTTTTTCAGGTCTCTTCCTTCTTGACCACTCTGTTGCACTTGGTAGTGTTTACTAACTACCCTGTCTGTCTGCATATTCTTCCCTTTCTGTGTTTCTATGACACTACCCTTTCTGGTATTCCTCTTACCACTCAAACCAGTTCTTCTTAGGTGCCTTTTCTTTAAAATTAACACATTTTTTAGAAGATAAAATTTCAGATAAATTTTAATTTCTTCTCTGCTTCATCAGAAGTGAACTGTAGGCTCTTATGTTATCATTTTGTTTGGGATCCATAAACATACCTTAAGACTAATATGTGCCATCCATCAATTTCACCTTTTACATGTGAAGTGTATCCTATTTTCAGTTATTGATTCAATTAATTTATTGAGTGTAAGGCACTGAGCTAGCTGCTAAGGATTAGCCTAAGGTATAACTCTTAAGTTAATAAGATATATAGGTATCTAGGTGGAGAACTGGAAGGGACTTCAGGCCCTGTGTCTAATTCAACCCGTATATTTTACAAATGAGAAAAGTGAGACCTAAAAAAGTTAAGGTCACATGGATATTAAAAGTCAGTCAGGATTTGAAAACAAGTCTTTGCTGTCAAAAGGGTTATAAAGTATTTTATAAAGTTTATATAAATTTATAAAGTATTTTGGCTGCATGGCTTTTTGTAGAGCTTGTCAATGTTTTGTTTTGTTTTGTTTTGTTTTAATTTGCCTCTTCTCATGGTTGATCTGCTCTAAACTTCTGACTGTCTTAGTTTTCTTTGAGGTTTCTAATTATATATTATACATTCTTTGAAGTTAGTTATCAGACTTCATACATTTCTTATATCATCTCTGCTTGTGGTTACTCTACTTAAATTCATTCTGCAACAGAAACAATATTCTATTATCTGTTCTTTTTAAATGTCTAGTACAGCCATTTGTTGTATTGAGTATTGCTTCAGAATTAACATGCTGAATATATTTTAGGACCAAATTGTTTGGGTTCCTGTTTTTATCACTTAGTTTCATAACATTGTTGCAATCTTTATAAAATTTATCAGGAAACTAGATTTAATGTCTGTGGATAGGTTCAGGATGAAAAACTGCCTTAGGAGATTAGATGGCATTAAAGTAAATGGCACTCTCATATGGGAACTTGATGTCCCATTAATGCCAAACTTTCCTGTCAGCTTTCCATAGCACATATTGATTTTTCTTCCTTCCTACCCTGCAGTCATTTAATTCCCTCTTTCTTTGTTAAATCACATAAAATACAAAGGTCATCTGGCTACTTTATAGCTTCCTATCCTCCCTATCTTCTTCCCTTGCAAATGAGGCATCAAGGGTGGAATTCTAAATAACAATATCCTTCTCTTTGTTTAGATTGTATCTCCATTCCATCTATAGTGGATCTTTAAAAAGTTGGTTTTGCCTTTGTTTTTAATTATTTTAACTCCAACACTATTTTGTGTTAACTGACAGGATAACCAGAGTTGGATTTATGGCTGTATAAATAGTGTTTCTATGTGGTAAGTATGTTATAGTGTATTAGAAATGTGTCATTTTGCCTCCATTTAGAGTCACTTAAAGATCGATATCATTACACTTTATTTTAAAATAATATAATATTACATCTATAGTTTTATGTATCATAGTCATGTACAGTTGAAGAGTGTCAGACTTGGAATCAGAATGACTAGAGTTTGAGAGTTTGCTCCAACACTTAATATCCGATTACCTAAACTCTCTGAATCTTCAGTCTTCTCAGTTGTTAATGGACGATTATTATACTTTCACCAACTACCTCCAGGAATCTTGGGAAGTTTGATAAAACTTGAAATGCTAGATCAGTATTACTAGTTACATAATTCATGACAGCTGTATACAGATATATTACCAATTTTAAAATCATGCTAGGATTTATTGGCTAATTCTTTGTTGTTCTTGCTGTTTGTTTACCAATTGTTTTTGCTTTTACAATTGCAATTCATATTGATCTGAGTCATGGAATTGTCTCTTTTGATAATAACCTTGTTATGGTTCATTTTTAGTACTCAAGGTGTAGATCTGTCTTGGAAAACTGAATTACTGCCAACAATGAAGGTAAATTATATCTTTTTAATTTTGGTTTTTCCTGGTGAAAAAAAATTTTGTAGTATATGCTTTGAAAAGTTATTGCCTTATGTAGTTTTAACCTATCTTAGTATTAAGTAATTCCTCCTATTATATAGTGTAGCCTGTTAGAAGCTTTTTTTTTTGAAGATGAGAATTTTTTAAAATAGCTTTTTTATATTTCTAAATACATGCAAAGATGTTTTCAACATTCACCTTTGCAAAATTTGTTTTCCAATTTTTTTCTCTCTCCCTCCCTTTCCTCCATCCCTTCCTATAGATGTCAAGCAATCCAATATAAGTTAAACATGTTCAATTCTTCTAAATATATTTCCATATTTGTCATGCTGCACAAGAAAATTCAAAAGGTGAAAGAAAAAAAGTGAGAAAAAAAAAAGCAACCAACTAACCACAATGACAAAAAAGCAAAATTACTATGCTTTGATCCACATTTAGTCTCCATAGATCTCTTTCTGGATACAGATGGCTTTTTCGATCACAAATCTATTGGATTTTCCTTGAAACATCTCATTGTTGGAAAGAACCAATTCCATCAGAGTTGATCATCACATAATCTTGTTGCTGTGTACAATGTTCTCTTGATTGTACTCACTTCATTTAGCATCAGTTCATGCAAGTCCAAGCTTTTCTGAAATCAGCCTGCTGGTCATTTCTTAAAGAACAGTAAATATTCCATTATATTCCTATTTCATACCTTATTCAGCCACTCCTCAGATGATGAGCATTCACTCAATTTCCATTTCCTTGACACTGTAAAAAGACTGCATAGATGGGTCCTTTTCCCTTTTTAATGTTCTCTTTGTGAAACAGATAGTATCCCTTTAAAGACACTGCTGGATCACAGATATACAGTTTGAAGGCCCTTTGAGCATAATTCCAAATTGCTCTCCAGAATGGTTAGACCAGTTCACAACTCCAGCAACAATACATTCATGTCTCAATTTTCCCCTATCTCCTCTAACATTTATCATTATCTTTTTTCTGTAATCTTAGCCAATCTGAGAGGTATGAAATTGTACCTCAGAGTTTTCTGAATTTACATTTCTCTAATCAATAGTGATTTAGAGCATTTATTCATATGACAAGAAATGACTTTAATTTCATCATCTGAAATTGTTCATTATTCTTTGACCATTTACCGATTGGGTAATGACATATAAAAACATCATCTTAAGGATTATAAGAAGCAATTTTTTTAGTTTTTTTTTAAATTATTTTCCTGGTTCATTGTGCATCTCTTCATCTAAGTCTTCCAAATTTTTAATGATTTATTTTAATTTTTTTCAGTTAATAGACATTTGAAAACTTAATCTGCCCATTCCATTGCTTCCTCTATTGAACAAATTAAAAAAAAAATTAAGCAATTTTCCAATAAGATGACATCTCCTTAGTTTCCAGTTCTTGCTACCATGAAAATAACTGCTATACATATTTTTGCATATGTAGATCCTTTTCCTCTTTCTCTGATTTCTTTGGAGTATAAACCTAGTCATGATATAACTGAATCTGTATATCTTGTATATGAGACCTTTATTAGAGAATATTGTTGCAAATATTTTCCCCAGTTACCAGTTTCTCTTTTAATATTTAGAATATTTTTCTGAAATTTTTTTGCAAATAAAAATCCAAAGTAAATGAGTCAGATTACTTTATATACTTATGTTAAATTGTATTTAATTACTTATTAGTTTAATTTACTTACCATGTTTGCAATGAAATACCAAGAACACAAAGGTAAAATTCCTTAATTGGTCTGGAATTCCTAAAGGAGACAATTGTGCAATCTTTAATAAATATGATTATTAGGAACTTGTTTTTTGAGTTATTCTGTCATTATTGAAAATTTAAATATGCCAGCAAAGCAATTTTATAAAGTATCAGATAAAATTTAGAGACTCTGTTATAACTAGAAACAGGAATCTTATATATTTAAAGCAAAGTTTTATAACGTACATCAAATCATTATGCACCTAACAACAATACTATATGAGGATCAGTTCTAATGGACATGACTCTCTTCAACAATGAAATGCTTCAAACCAGTTCCAATTGTTCGGTGAAGAGAGCCATACACACCCAGAGAGAGGGATGTGAAATGTGGACCACAACATAACATTTTCATGTTCTCTATTAAGGTTTGCTTGCATTGTATTTCCTTTATTGGATTATTCTTTCTTGTAGATATGATTTCTCCTGCACAAAAAATGATGCAATAACTATACATATATTCGATTTCTTAAGTATTCTAACATAATTAACATGTAGTGGATATCCTGCCATCTAGGGGAGGGATGGGGAGTAGGGGGGAAAAATTTGTAACAGAAAGCTTTGTAAGGGTTAATGTTTAGGAATTACCCATACATATGTTTTGCAAATAAAGAGTATTAATAAAATTTTTTAAAAAATCATTCTTCACCTGACTGAATGAATCATTTCCCATTTGTTTCAGACTTTCATGCTAAAACTCCAGGATTATCCAAAATTGTCTCATCTTGTTGTTTATGTACCATCTACTAATGGAAATAAGGTAATAGCAGTTTTTAAACATTCAGCTTATCTATTAATATAAAAATATTGATGAAAATAAGATACTGATAGTCATGTAAAAATTTTAAAACAGCCTTTTATAAAATTATGCTTATTCATTATATCTTTTCCTTTGCCTATTTGCAAATAACAAGATGCCCCACATGTACTTAGAGCACTATTTAAAGTAATAGAAAACATTAATACCAATTTTACTTTGATTCAACTTTGAATTAAAAATCTTGTCCAGAGGGAGACTTTTGGTTGCATTCTTCTGCCTTCAAAAGTTTTGAAAGCAAAATTTTCAAAGGCTTAACAGTGTTGCCAAGTTCCTTTATTAGATTCACTTTTTCTTCTACTTAGCTTAAATCAGTGTTCTTCAACTGCATTAATCTAACAAATCCTCTTTTACGCTCCTTTTCTTTTCTTTGAGGATTTAGGACTTAAATTTACTATTACTGCTACTATTAGTAATTAGTTTTTCAAATACATTTTATTGATATCTTCTGTTTTTTACATTACCTAAATTTCCCCTTCTGTCCCTCTTCCTTCTCCTCATAGAGAATTGATTATAACAAAGAATTAAAAAAAAAAAACTAAGAGGGGAAAAACCCCCACCAAAATATATGACTACATTTAAAAATTTTTTACAATATATTCCATGTTCCATAACCAGGGACCTCCTACTCCTTCCCCCTGCATCTGTAGAAAAAAAGTAAGGAATGATGTTTTTTTCATATCTCTTTTTTGGGGGCCAAGTTTGTTATTTGTAACTTTTCAGCATTCATTTTGATTGTTTTGTAATTGTTCTTTCCATTTCCATTCATGGATATTATATGTATTGTTTTCTTGAATATACTTTATATCATTTCAATGAGCTGATATACTTCTTTGTATTCATATATGTTCCTTGTGGCACAGGAATATTTCCTTATATTTGTGTGCCACAATTTCTTTAGTCCTTCCCCAACTGATGAGTATCTACTTTGTTTTTAGTTTTTTTGCTAACTCAAAAAATGCTGTTATTTTGGTGTATATAGAACTTCCCCCCCCCCCCCTTAAATCAGTGACCTTCTTCAAGTGTATATATAGCATCTACTCTGGGCCAAAAAAAAAAAGAATATTTTAGCCTTTGTATTTGCTAATTTTGATAAATTCCAAATTATTTTCCAAAATACTTGTACTGATTCACAGGGCTACCAATAGTACATTTGTGTGCCTTATTTTCTACAATTCCTCCACATTGATTCTTTCTAAATCTTTTGTTAACTTTTCCAGTTTGCTGGATGTGAAGTGAAATTTCAGAGTTGTTTCAATTTGTGTTATTTCAATTATCATCAATTTGGAGCATTATTTCATAGTTATTGATAATTTTCAGTTCTTCTGTTTAGACTTACTTATTTATATCCTTTGACTACTTGTCCAGTGGGGAATGTAAGATCCTTATTTTCCAGTGTTGTGTCACTTGAAATAGATTTAAGTGGTTTTCCAGCTTTTCCTCAAATTTCAACAATTTTTTCTTTATTTCTTTAGGAAGTTTTTTCAGTTTCTTTCAATTTACTGCCTTCCTCTTACTTTACAATAAGCACTGTTATCCTGAAATATTCCCTAATTACAAATCAGCCATATAAAACTGAGCTACAATAAATTTACCAAAATATTTTATAGTTTATGTTCTTTACTGACTAGATGCAATAGATATATTTTGTAAGTGTGTAAATCAAGCTACATTTTCTTTTTGACTTAGACTTTCAGTAAAATAGTGTGTTTATTTATAATTCATCCTCATTTGTTAGTAGCTTCTGAGATACTTTTGTTATTCTTTCCCTTTCTTCTTTCTCAGCCTATCTGCCAAGTGTATAATTATCTAAAAATATTCAAAAGTTATAGGCAAACTTGCTATTTAAAGAGACTTTGCCATTGCTCCTTTTATTTTGAGCATAGTAACTTTAATATATTAGAAAAGTTAAATGAAATGTGTTATATCAAATTTTCTTTAAAGTTGGCAGAACTTTAATAGAGGATATTTTGCAACTTATGTTGTTACATTGAGATAGCTAACAATCATTGGTGTCATTGATATTACTTGTTTAGAGGCTGGATTTTGTAAATTTTTACTTTTTATTTAGTGACCGTACACTGTCACCACCTTACTATAAGTTCAGTTTTACCAGTAAGGTTTTTTTTTTGTTTTTTGTTTTTTTTTTTTGTGTGTGTGTGTGTGTGTATGTTTTTCCCCTCAGTTTGTTGTAGACTGTGAATTATTTCACATAGAATTAAGAACTGTACAGCTTCCTGTAACTCATCTCTTTTCTTTTGGTAGGTATCTTATTTCTGCAAATCTTGAAAGTACTTTTTTTTTGTAATGGATTATCTTTAACAGATTATTTTATATTTTATAGTTTCAAAGTATCTTTTTGCCTGTGTGCTGGATTCCTTCTGACGAGTAAGAGGCACTGGAGCCTGCTTCCTTGATTGTTCATTGTTTAACAGAGGCAGCAGAAAAACTGTTTAAAGTAAACATAATAATTTAGCTTCTCATGGTTATGGTGCTTTATGAAGAGTTCTCAATTATGATTTCATTTGATGCTAGTCCTATAAAATCAGTAGAACTTATTCCCAGTTTCCAAGAAAGAAAGCAGAAGCTCAGAGAAAATGTGATTTGCACAGCTCATAAGTACTAGCACTTAAGTTTGAATCCAGGTGTCCTCACTGACTTCATGTTTTTCTACCACATATACCTGTGTAAATGTGAGAAGTGGCTATGAGTATGAATGCTTATATTACAGTGAGCCAGTGCTCTGAAATGACCTTTGGAAGAATTGTATGTTTTCCATAATAATCATATTGATTTGCAAATTACATTAGTTGCTGTGTGGATTTAATTTTTTTTTAATTTTGTTTTTACATATGCTATATATATTGGCTTGTGTTGTTGCCCCACTATGAGATCTTCCTCTTCCTCCCATCTTTCTAAGATTTCTCTAAAATGTTCTTTAAATTCTATGTTAGAGAAAAAAAAAGTGCTATTTGAAGGAAAATCCTGTTTTCAAGTTAGGCCTCATTTCTTAGAAAAATATTAAGGATAACTGTTAATCAGACGATGCCATCCCAGTATATAATCTTGAAAGAAAATAAGATGTGGCAAAAAATTTTTAACTTGATAAAATTTATCTATGTAAGCACCTTTGTGTGCATGACTGAAAAATTAGTCCAACTCATTATTTACTTTTAAATGAAAAGCAAATAAAATATATAATTTTTAAGTGCAAATATGTTATCCCAAATAAAAATCCTAAAACTTAAGTCAAAAAAATCAAGATGCTAAAAAGCAACTATACAGAGTTGATTGCAATGTTATATGCCCCCTGCAGTAATTTTTTTGACCATGTGAATAAGAAGCCAAGGATAAAAGTAAGCGCTATGTGGGCATTCAGTCCTTAATTATTTCTCTTTGGTATTTTTATGCCAATATGTACAAATTTACATTCTTACTGAATTTTCTCCTGCTTTTGTTGGGCATTTCTTCAATTTACCAGAGACGTTTTTATTCTATTCCTTAATTTTATCCTAATGCCTTAGTTTTGTTCTCTAAATTGCTAGCTACATTTCTAAATTAATGTAATAACCTTTAATATAAATGTTGTCTAATTGTTTATCCATGTCCTTGGTTTAGAATATATATTGGTGTCTAACCTAGCTCCTCTTTTTCCTATTGAAAATTTCTTGTGACAATACTCTGAAAAATGTAAAGGTTTATTGCAATTTTTTTGAGTAATCCAGATTTAAACAAGTGCTAGATTTGGGCATAGGGCAACTAGGGGACACAGTGAATAGAATGCTGAACCTGGAGTCCAAATTTGGTCTCAGATGTTTCCTAACTGTGACCCTGTGCAATTAAATATGTTTGCCTCAGTTTCCTCATCTGTAAAATGAGCTAGAGATGGAAATGGCAAACCACTCCAGTATCTTTACCAAGAAAAGTGCAAATGGGTTCATAAAGAGTAGGACACAACTAAAAAAATAACTGAAATAGCAACAACAAAGTTGGACGAGTTATTTATTCTATGATTACTTTTCTATCTTTAAAATGAAGATGATAATACTTGCACCCTGTGAATTGACTTTTGACCACTTATAAATTCAATCTGTGGTAATCTAGTCTTTGGGAAGTATAACCTATGACATAATGTCAGACTATTATTCAGCAAACCATGATCTTTGCACAAATCTAAGCCCTAGTAACATACCTTTACGTATAGTCACCATTACAAGATCTTAGTTTCCTCTCTTTATCCACATACTGTTTGGGCATCAAGGGCATGTTTGAAGAATGAGGCATGTAGGAATGTGATGTTATAAAAGAAAAACTTGATGTAGAATCAGAGAACCTAATGTTGAATACCACTTCTGTGTACTTGCTACCTGGCTACAAGTCACTGAATCTCTCTGTGTCTCAGTTTACTCATATTTAAAATGAGGGAGTGAGTTAGAGCTATCCAAAAGTATAATATATTACCTTGAAATGTAGTGAAATTTTCTTCCTCAGAGGTGAACAGACAAAATTTGGAAGGCTACATATTAGATACATTGTAGAGAAGATTCTTATTCTTTACAGATTGACATAGATAATCTCTGAGCTCCCTTACAAATCTAAGATTTTGTGACAAGATTTCTCTTAAATAATATTTCTCCATGTTAAGTACCCAGATAGGATATTTACTGGTGTGGTGCTTGAAAAGGGAAGTTATGTTTAATGGTTATTTTATGTCATATTTTCCCAATTAGTTGCTAAAGGACAAATATAAACCTACTGAAACTAGGATGTAATACTTCCATTACATCTCCTAAGTTTGTTTTTTATTTCTCATTGAAGGAAATAATTTTTTCCCTGAATTCAAGAAGTGATATTAATTCCATTTGTTACATAGTTATAGCTTTTTAAAAAAGTTGTTCATTCCAAATGTATCTTTTGTGTACTTCCTCAGATGATATGGTATGGATAACTATTTTCCAAATTGTAGACTTTGAAGTACAATGGCAGAATCTTAAAATTCTGGTTCAGGGACTCTGTGAAAATGATGTTTCTCAGAATAAAGGAAAGTTGGAACATTTGAGAGCAAATTAGGCAAAATTCAATTTATTGTTTATGTAAAGATTATTGAACATAAGGTAATTACAGATTTTACATTAAATACTTTAGAAGAAAATTTTTTTCTATTTGACATTTTGTCATGAAACCCTTTTTTTTCATAATTTGTGGAGCATAAAGGTTTCATAGAATATGGCTTGGGAAATGCTGGTGTGGAAGATGACTGAACTGTGAGGACACTTGATTTTGAGTTGTTGTTCTACTTCTTATTTCTTATAAGCTTTTGGACAAATCACATCAACTCTTGAGTTCATTTTCCCCATCTATAAAATGGGGATAATAGTTTCATTGCCCAAATCAGTGTTGAGGATCCAATCAGATAACAGGTATGAAAATTTCCAAAAATTGAAAAGTGTTATATGAATTAGTATTTTATCAGTCTTCCATGACTTTTCAATAATAAAAACTATACCTTTTTGACAATATGAATTCTCCAAGAATTTATCAAAGTATGTGTCATGACTTAAGGAACCTTTAGCTTATAGCCTCCTTATTCTGTTTTAATTTAAATATTCCTTGTTAATACGTATGTCTGATCAAAATTCAAACTTTTTTTTAAACAAAAATCTGGAACATGTATAACAAACATTCCCACCTATAAAAGGAACACATTTCTGTCTTGAAGTGTTTCAGAGTCTCTTGCCTGTTGTAAGACAGAAGTGTCAAAAACAAGGGCCACATGTGGCCCACAAAACTGCCAAGTGAGGCCAAATCTGATTAAAATGTAATTAAGAAATATTTAATAAAGTAAATAAAATTACAACAAAGCATAGATAATATATTTTAAAACTGAATCAATATATACCCTATGCAGTTATGATCCCCCATTTTTTTGTTTGTTTGACCCCATTGTTATAAGAGACAAAGAAAGAGAGCTCTTTCCCTTTGAAAGAGCTCTGGCTTCTATTTCAGGCCTTACCACTTATATAAAGAAGTATACACCTTCCTGCCAATAAGACCTGTATGACATTAACTAAAAAGTTTCACTTCTCTGGATTTCAGTTTTATCATCATAAAAAAGAGAAGTTCCTTCTAGTGCCAAATTTAAAGTTTTTTTTTTAATTTGTTTTAGTTTTTCTGATCTTTAAGTTCATGATATTTTCTTATAAAACAAAGTCTCATTAATACTTTTTAGGAAAGGATTATCTATATTATAGACTATATTGAATGCAATAGTGTAATAATTTTACTATATTCAAGTACTAATAGTAGTAGAAACTAATCAGGAGTTGTCTAGTAGAGGTGCTACTTTAGTGAAAAAAAATGATTTGAATTGTTATTAAAGGGCCAACTGAGACAATTTTGACTTCTTATTTGGCAGATTTTTGTATGTAAATGAATGCTTTAAAAGTTTCCTTCATTAGGTAAACATTGCCATTACAGTACTTTTCTTGTGTCTTTTGTATAGTAGGCATTTAATATGGATTTCTTGAGTGATTTATTTGATTATTAAATAAGCAAGTTTGCTATTAAATAAGCAATTTTTTAAAAAATTATTCAAAGGTAAACTAAATCAACACTTGTTATTACTAACACAAATATTAACTTAGTAATAGTTAATTTAGGTTCTTGTTCTCTCATTAGTAACTTGTATTTTTCTTAGTTTTTTTTAATAAATTTTGTTACTATGTAGACTTAATTTTTTTTAGTCTCTGATTCTTTGATGATCAGTCTAATTAAAACCAGATTTTAATTAATTAATTCAACAGGATTAACTTCAAGACAGATCAAATTAAATTCAAATGGCTTATTCTACACTGTACCACTCATGAACTTTGGACAGGTAACAATTCTAGGGGAAGAAAAAAGAAAGATTTTATATTTTCTATTTGGGGCATATAAGTAAATAAATAATTTTTTCTTTTTTAAAATTGTGCTTAGATATACCAAGCTTTCAAAATTGATATAAAGAGCAAATGCGCATCAACCAAAGGTAATTTTATTTCCAATAAAATAAGGTGTACAAGAGAAGTTATTTAAGCTTGCTTGTTTTTATTTTATTTTTTTCCCTTAAAATACTTGTCTTATTGAAAAATGTATTGGAAGTATTTAAACTTTTGTGGACTGACTTACAATCACTTTAGAATCAGTTCTTGGTTTCAGAATTTGAGGAATACGATGATTCATTAGATTTTATGATAGCTAAATTTTAGCTAGCAATTTTCCAGTTTCTTAGTTTTGAGTTAAATTAGTATTGAATTAAACTAGCAAGTATTTTATTATATTCAGAATTATATTAATTTATAAAATCATCATAATTAGTTGTATCCTTAACATCTTTGTTGAGAATTGATAACATCTCTGATGCTAAAAAATTAATTATGATTAGAATACTTTTCTTTTAGCCACGTAGGAATTGTCAGTCTTTCATACATTTTATTTAGATGTGATTTTGAACTACAATAGATTATCTAATTTTGGTGGCATGATAATAATTTATGATATATCTCTCATTTCTGTGACAGTAGAAAAAAATAATGTTTTCAGACTCCATATACCTTGGTCCCATGAAGATATGATGATTGCTTCAAAGTAAGTCTCTAAAGAAATTTTTCATGGAATTGGTGTTTTTCAGATAGTTTATATGCTATCTTGGTTTACTCACTAAAATATGGACAAACTACATGGTACATCTTAATAGAATATTTTCTCTCTTATTTTGCTTCTTTTTTAATATTGACAGATATGTTATGGTTAACTTGATTTGGATAACCAGCCACCTCTGAGAGGAAAGGAACTATTTGTATATCCGTAACATCTAACACTGCACTTGGCAATATAATAGTTGCTTAAGAATTGTTTATTGAATGAATAGATGAATGAAACAGTGTGGTATAAGGAAATCATTGCACATGGCAACATCAGTATTATACAGTGATCAATTCTGATGAATGGGAAACTTTCCAATGACATGATTCAGACCACTACCAATGATCTTGTGATGAAAAGAGCCATCTACACCCAGCAGAGGATTGTGGGAACTGAATGTGGATCACAACATAACATTCTCACTCTTTTTGTTGTTGTTCACTTGCATTTTGTTTTCTTACTCATTTTTTTCCTTTTTGATCTGATTTTTCTTATGCAGCAAGAAAATTGTATAAATATTTTTATACATATTGGATTTAACATAAATTTTAACATGTATAACATATATTAGATTGCTTGCCATCTAGGGGAGGAGGAGGGGGTAAGGAGCAGAAAATCTGAAACATAAGGCTATGCAAGGGTCAATGTTGAAAAATTGTCCATGCATATGTTTTGAAAATAAAAGCTTTAAAAAAAATAAAAATGTCTTTGGAAAAAAAAAACAGTGTAGTATAATAGAAAGGTGTTAGATCTAGAGTAAAGGGTGGTTTGTTTTATTGTCTTTGGGAAAAGGGTTTCTCTAAGCCTCAGTTTTCTCATCTGCAAAAAGGAGATAATAACTATAATTCTTATAACATTGTAATAAGAATAAAATGAGATAGTGTATTAGGGTTCTTTGTAATCCTTGAATTGATATAAAAATACTATTAGTTATTAATGTGAATTCTTTCCAGACAATCCAATGAAAATATCAATCCTTCTTAAGTTTTCTATTTAGATGTCACCATCATCTCCACCCTAGTTGTAAGCCTTTTGCTTCTTTTGTTAGAAATGTCCATTGTACTAATTCTTTATTGAAGAATGAGAAATTCATTTCTTGTTTCAGAGCCCCAACTTCTACAGAAATTTCTTTAAAACTACATGTTGCACAACCAGAAAATGATAGCCATGTAGCTGTGTTCCATATGTTTACATCATCAGATTGTCGCTATGAGGTAACAAATCCGTAGTTCTTATTACATGTAAAGGGAATTTATTTGAGTAATATTTGATATATTTTTTATGATTTCTTCAGATAATTGTCTAAAACAATGGTGTACAACTCAAATAGAAACAGATCCCTTGCATGCTGCATATTGACTTATAAAACTACAAGTTAATATCCTGTTGTATTTTTATTTATTTTGCTTTCAAATTTCAATTTCCTTTTAATCAGATTCTGGTACATTTGGGAAGATGGGCACCTGCTATGACACTTCTGGTTTAAAACATACAATATTATTATAGTCTTTATAAATAAAAACTCATGTGAGTCCCCTAGGTATGTTCTTGACATCCTTAATTTTGTCTATTAATTTTATCTTAGTTTTTCCTGGGTTAAATAAATAAAAATAAAATAATAGTCATAAAATGAAATATTAAGAATTAATATTATTTTACAATAGTGATGCCATTTATACACATGAAATACTTTTTCAATTCTTCTCAATTTTGCTTTTAAACTAAATATTTGGTTGCTTTGTGGAAATCCCTGTAGGGTGAATTTGAATTAGTGTTAAGTGCTTAGGATTTCTTCCTTGCTGAATGGTAGATTTTTTGAGAGAAGGGACTTGTTCCTTAGTCAAAATAAAGTCAAGGTCAAACTTGTATCAGTGATTCAATTTAGAAATCTTAGAACTGACCAAAGGTAAAAAGTATCAATGGTTTCATTAATCCATAATATATTAATAGTTTTGTAAGAAGTCTTGAATTCTTAAGATACTTCTGAAATAAATATTTTTGTAATGTCACATTTTAAATGTATTTTCTCATAATAATATTTCATGTTATATATATGTACATATATATAACTTAACTAAATCTAAATTAAAAGAAAAATATTTGATTTTGTTATTTAAATAATTATATTAGGTATTATAAATAAAACTACCAGGTACATTTAAAAGCTTGCCTATCTTTATTTTAAAAAAAAAAAAAAAAACTTTAAAAATTTTGGGACATCTGTACTTTTTCTTCCAAAAAACTTTTTTTCCTCATTCTTAGTAATATAACATGAATTCATTTTCTGTATAAATACAGGGATAATTAATAATGAATTCAAACTCATATTTTAACCTTTGATTTAATCAGCCTAGTACTATTTCTTTTTGACTTTGTGTCTTAATGGAACTCTTTATAAAGTTTACTCAGAATTAGCAAAATCATGTGCAGTATTTAACCTTGACCTCAGATGTTGAAATAACATGATTAGTTTACAAATAATTATTTTTCCTTACAAAGTTTTATATAATTTCTAAATTTAGTCATTCGGTGAGCCATCTGTCATGGTCATGGCCATGTCTATAGAATAATATATTCTATAAATTCTATAATGTTCTATATTATTCTATAAGTGATATAATTCTATATAAGATTCTATAAATTCTATAAATATAAATAATTATTAGTAATTTTAGTTGTAGAACCTAGTACAATTATGTTGACTACAGAGAGCTTAATTTTTTGACCACAGCACCTTTAGAAGACTAAGTAATATAAGGGTTAAAAACTGCATACTGACAGGAGTACCTACATCAGAGAAATTGAAAATCACCAAAGCATTACATATCAAATGTTGAATTCCAATTTTCAAAGAATTTAATTGGAAAAAAAAATGAATACGAGAAGATCCAGAGTTTTCATGGTGTGTTTGCATCTTTATGAGTTATAGTAAGGAGTTGTCAGAAGGAAAAAGAGGCTAAATTGTCCATTGTCACACAGCCAGTGTCAGTGGAAGTATTTGAACTAAGGTTTTCCTGATTATGAATTCAGCAATCTAGGCATTATGCCATACTATTCTTTGCCCCAGAAATAATCCATACATATAAGCCTACACACTCAAGCACATAGAAGTTCTGATCCTTTAGGCTGATAACCTTTCAAGATTCTAGGCTACTTTTAAGATTTTCTTTAATTATAATCATTAAAAATTCTGTAGTTGTTTGGAGTTGTAAGTTTAATAGCCCTGGTTTATGTAGTGCCAGGTAAGAGTATTTATCATAATAATTTCTTCACTGTATAAAAATAATCCTGACATACTATTGAAATGTGTTTTTTTTTTTAATTAGATAACAATTAGAACTTCATTTTTACAAATTCTTGGACAGGTAAGAAATATTACTAGTTAATTACATTTTTTTCTTTTGAGTTATGTTTATACAAGATTTATACCTTTGATATAAATAAGAAATGACATCTGATTCTTAAATGAATTAATAAATTTTTACTTTATCATGTAATATTAAGTATTATAAAATATTATGTTTATTTGTCATAAAATTTAGAAATACTTTAGAATAACTTTATATATATTTATATTTTGCTGAACAGAAGAGATGAAGAATTTTATTCTTTTTAAATGTATTGAATCATCTTGAATTTACTTGCTCTATCTTTATAGAATTCCTAGACTAATAGCTTTTGTTACAGTGATAGGTTAACAAAACAGCAATATTATAAACATATCAATACAAATGAGTTTAGTATTAATATAATAAGAAAAGGTGATAATGATGCCTAATAAAATACTTTTTCCTAAAGCTTGTTATTTGAAACTTGTTTTCCATTGTTTTATTCCTTTTTTTACTTGTGCTTTAAAATCTAGATATCATAAAATCTTTAAAAAATTTATATATCCTATATATATGTATATATCCTTCATATATACATATATATATAAAATTTATATATCAGAGAGAGAAGCTATACAAAAAAGACACTTAAATCTGCCCAAGAATGTCTGTTAGAAAACTAAAAGTTTCTTTTAGCTTTTGTTTGTTTTTAAAGTTCAAATTAAATATCGCCATTTCATTTGCTATGCATGATAGCTAGAAGAGGACTTTTGAAATAACTGATATTATTTCTTTTCCTAGAAGAATTCAGGATGACAGACTCAGCTTCATAGACTGAATCTGTGCATTCAGAATGATACTAAAATTCATCATAATATATCAGAAATGTCTCATTAATGAACATAAAAGCAAATGTTATTAGAAAGTTGAAAATTAACAAGTGCATCTTTATATATGCACATATAAAGAGAGCCTTTTAATTCATGCTCCTAAGTTTGAAATAATTGCAGCATGATTAGTGATAAAAAAAAGTTATGAATGTCAAGGGAACAGTTTTTTAAAATGTCCATAAGAATATCTGAAATTAATTAATCCAATTAACATTATTTGTATCTTTTAAATAAATAGTACCATGCTTTGTCAAGATAGAATATTACATAATTATTATTGTATTTTTTTTAAATATTAAGTTGAAAAATTTGAAAAAATCAAGTTGAAACATAGGTATACATGAAGAAGAAAAGAGGTATATTTTGAATTTGTTTGGTCAGGAAAATTCCCAGGAAAAATTGATTTCTGGTTCTTAATGAATTATAAAATCACTCAGTATACATGAAACAGATAGGTAAAATGAAACTGAACCAAATAGAACAGCAAGTAATATAGAATGACTAGAGTGGAAAAAGAGAACATAAACTTGAAAAAAAAAAAAAAAAGTGAAGAAAGCCAAGTAGAACAGATTCATTGATGAGACTTTAGTTAGTTGACTTTGTCATGAAGGGCTCTAGGGAGATGATAGGAAATTTGAGGGATCTATGAAAGTCATCTATGCATAGTAGAATATGTTTCCTATGTGGCAGAATATTTTACTGGGAAAAAGACTGCTGTTTGGGAAGTCAAATTATAACTACTACCTGAATGAAGTAGAGATTGTGTTGCATTAAGACACTGAAGTAAGAAAAGGGTATACGAGAGATTATGAAGGTTGGAAGTTGGAAATTTTCTTTATTAACATATTTTGAAAATAATGAGCACATAAGAAATCATAGATTTCAAACAGAAAAGGATCTTGAAATATTGTAGTCCATTTGATAGGTAAGGAAATAAAGCCAGTAAGATGAACTGACCTACCAAAAATCATAAATATAAAAATCACAATAATAATAATAACATTTTCATAGCATTTTAAAGTTTGCAATAAATCCTATGGATGTTAACTCATATGACGATCATAATCACCCTATAAAATAGATGTTATTATTATCCCCATTTCATAGACAAGAAAGCAGAGTCTTAAAGAGACTGACTTGCCCAGTATCACATAGTCAATAGGTTGTTTTTTGTTTGTTTGTTTGTTTGTTTTTAACCAATTATTATAATGGATTTTTAATAGTATTTTTCCCAATTACATGAAAAGAAAATTTTTAGAATTTCTTTTTTTCTTTTTTACAAGGCGGTTGGGGTTAAATGACTTGCCCAGGGTCACATAGCTAGTAAGTGTCAAGTGTCTGAGGCTGGATTTGACCTCAAGTTCTCCTGACTTCAGGTCCATTGCTCTATCTACTCCCCCACCTAGTTGCTCCTAGATTTCATTTCTATAAGATTTTGCGTTCCAAATTTTTCTCCTCACCTATATGCTTTCCCCTCTCCCCAAAATAAGAGAGGTTCTACATTTGCTATCATGTAAAATATATTATATTAGTCATAGTTTTGAAAGAAGAAATAGATCAAAAGAAAAAAATAGAAAAAGAGAAGTTAAGTGGGAAAGTATGCTTCAATCTATCGTCATTTGGAATTCACTAGTTCTTTATCTGAATGTAGATAGCATTTTCCTCAGAGTCCCCTATACTTGTCTTGGATCATTGTGTTGCTGAGAAGAGATGTCATTTCAAGTTTATCATCACATGTTATTAATGCTGTATACAATGTTTTCCTGATTCTGCTCATTTCACTTTGCCTCAATTTGTATGTCTTCCCAGGTTTTTCTGAAATCTACCTGTTCATCATTTCTTATTGCACAAAAATGTTATATTACATTCACATGCACAGCTTGTTCAGCCATTCCCCAATTGATAGACATCTCCTCAATTTCCAATATTTTGCCTCCACAGGAAAGGCTGCTATAAATATTTCTGTACATGTAGGTCCTTTTCTCTTTGTTATGGTCTTTTGTGAAACAGATCTAGTAGTGGTATTACTGAATCAAAGGGTATGCACACTTTTATAGCTCTTTGAGCATAGTTCCAGAATGGTTAGATCAATTCACAACTCTACCAAAAATACATTGGTGTCCCAATTTTCCCACATCTTCTCCAACATTTATCATTTTCCTTTTTTTTTTTTGCCATATTAGTCAATCTGATAGGTGTGAGGTGGCACCTGTGAGGTGGCAACTAAGAGTTGTTTTAATTTGCATTTCTCTAACTAGTAGTGATTTAGAGTACTTCTTTATGTAGCTATAGATAGCTTTGATTTCTTCATTTGAAAATTGTCTATTCATACTCTTTGACTATTTATCAGTTGGGGAATGACTTGTGTTCTTATAAAGTTGACTCAGTTCTCTTTATATTTGAGAAATTAGGCCTTTTTAGAGGTACTTGCTATAAAAGTTGTTTCCCAGCTTTCTGCTTTTCTTCTAATCTTGGTTATGTTGGTTTTGTTTGTGCAAAAGGTTTTTAATTTAACAATACCAAAATTATCCATTTTATATTTTATAATGTTCTCTTATTTCTTGTTTGATCATGAATTCTTCCCTTCCCCATAGATCTGACAGGTAAGCTATTCCTTGCTCTTCTAACTTATGTCTAAATCATGCACCCATTTTGACCTTCTCCTTTTATAATTTGAATGCTGTGCCACTTGGTACATATATGTTTAGTATATATAATATATACTATATATATTATGTATTAGTATATAATATATACTAATACATAATATATAATATATATTGCTTCATTGTCTATGGTACCTTTTAGTGATATGTAGTTTTCTTTCTTATCTCTTTTAATTAGCTCTGTTTTTGCTTTTACTTTGAGATCAGAATTGCTACCTCTGCTTTTTTTTTTTAACTTCAACAGAAGCATAATAGTTTCAATTATAGCCCCTTTTATTCTGTTTGTATTCCTCTGCTTCCAGTGTGTTTCTTGTAAACAACATATTGTAGAATTCTGGTTTTTTATCCATTCTGCTGTCTGCTTCCATTTTTTAAGAGAGCTCATCCCATTTACATTCTGGAGTTATTACTAACTGTATTTCTCTCCATTCTGTTTTCCTCTTTTATGTGCTCTCTCTTCTTTCACCCTTTCCCTCCTTGACAGTTTTGCTTTGGTCTGCTGCCTCGCATGGTCTACCCTCTCTTCTTTTAGTGCACTACCCCTCATTAAGTCAGTCTTCTTCCTTCCTATTTCCCTATTGGATAAGATAGATTTCTATATTTAACTTGTTGTGTTGGCTCTCTGAGACAATACCAATGAGAGTAAAGTTCAAGCATTGTCTATCACTCATCCTACTTTCATTCCCTGTACTGTAATAGATCTGCTGTGCCTCTTTGTGTGAAGTAATTAGCTCCATTTTACCTCTCTTCCGTCTGCATTCAATGTACTGCTTTTTATCATTCCCTAATCATTTTTTGTCATTCCCTCAATTTCACTTTATACCTCTACTCTCTGTCTATGTATATTCCTTTTTGCAGTGCTATAGTACAGTTTTGCGGAATAACAAGTTTTATCTTCTCATGTAGCTATGTAAACAGTTCCGCTCTATTAAATCCTTTGTTTTTTTTCCTTTTTTCTTTTTTGTGCTTCTCTTGGGTCTTGATATTGGAGATGACATTTTTGTTCAATTCTGGTCTCCTTATGGAAACTTGAAGTCCTTCTATTTCATTTAATGACCATTTTTCCCTTGATATATTATGCTTAATTTTGCCAGGTAGGTGATTCTTGGTTGTAGCCCTCATTCCTTTGCCTTCCACGACTGCTATTCTTTTAATGTTGCAGCTGCTTAGACTTTTGTAACTCTCATTGTGAATTGAATTGTTTCTTTCTGGCCACTTGCAGTATTTTTTCCTTGACCTGATAACTGAATTTTGACCTTTCTTGGAGTTTTAATTTGGGGATCTCTTTCCTGAGGGGATTGGTGCATTCTTCCAATATTTCCCCTTTGGTTCTAGAATATGAGAGCAGGTTTTTTTGACTATTTCTTGAAAAATGCTGAGCTGCTTTTGCTTATGATTTTGAAGTAGTCCAGTGATTCAGAAATTGTTTCTCTTGGATTCATTTTCCAGGTTAGTTGTTTTTTTCCAGAGAAGTATTTTACACTTTCTTCTATTTTCATTCTTTTGTTTATTTTATTGATTTTTGATGTCTTAGAAAGCCATTAGCCCAATTCTAAATTTTAAGGAGTTGTTTTCTTCAGTTAACTTTTGTACTTCTTTTTTATTTGTCCAGTTATAATTTTTAAGCAGTTATTTTCTTTTTCCAAACTATTGATTCTTTTATATATATATATATATATATATATATATATATATATATATAAAATTCTCTTACATCACTCTCAATTCTTTTCCCAATTTTTCTTTTACTTCTTTTATATGTTTTTTAAGCTCTCTTTTAAGTTTCTTACATGAGTTCTTTCTGGGCTTGAGACTCCTCATTTTTCTTTGGGGTTTTTGTCCATAAGTATTTGACATTGTTCTCTTCTGAGTTTGTGTCTTGATCTTCCCTGCTACCATAATAACTTTCTTTGGTCATATTCTTTTTGTTTTTGTTGATTTTTGCTCATCTTTTATAGCCTTTTTCCTTTCTTTAAAATTTTACCTCTGCTGTTGGAGTAGAAGGGTCACTGTCTCAGGCTTCTTATGCCAAGGGTTGCAGACCCTGGCTGTTTACCTTGTGCTGCACTGATGTTGCCCAAAAGCCTACACAGGACCTTTGTGTCTGGTGCTGTACCAAATGGGTATGTGGGGTGGAGTGTGGCTGTCTCTGCTGGAAGCCAAAGAGTGTGTGGTTGCTTACCTGGTGCTGAACTACAGTTTTAGTGCTAGTGTCTGATATGTCCTGAGGTGGGGGTGGGGGGAGAGAGGGGAGGATGTTTCTTTGTTTCCCCAGAGCTACCCTGAAGCATGTGATCTATTTGAGGTTGCCTGATACTATGCTGAAACTTTTAGCAGGGGCTGCCCCTGACCTGTTGCTTATGTGCTTAGGCATCTCTAGGGGTTGACTTCTGCCCATTTGCCTGGGACTATGCTGAAGCCCATGGAAGTCTTGGCTGCTGGAGGTTACCTGTTTGCCCTGGGTTTGGATCCCCCTAATTCTAAGTTGAGCTCTATCTACTATGTTACATAACTTTCTCATTTATTCATTAAATGCTTATTTAATTTAATTCACTCATAAGTTCATCTTGACATAGTTTGTTTTGGAGGTGGAATATAGTATTTTTAACTTGCTGAGAACTATAATTTTCCTAAATCAGGCTAAGTTATGTTCTATTTTATTAATCTGGGTATCATATCTTGGCAAATCTTCATTTGATTCAGAATTTTGAAAACATTATATATAATTCAGTATAGTAGTTTCTGGCAGTTTCTTTTTCAGGTAGAAAAATGAAAGGGCATTTTTTATTTGACTTAAGTGTTATACTGAAATAGTAAAACACCCTTTTGATAGCACAAGAGGCAGCATGTGTCAAGAGAGTCAATACCATTACCATCTTGAACACCACCTCTCCTTTGTTCTTGTTCAGGCATTTAAGTCGTTTACAATTCTTCATTAACTCATTTGTGATTTTCTTGGTAAAGATACTATAGTGGATTTCCCTTTTCCTTCTCTGGTTCATTTTACAGATAAGGAAATTCATGCAAAAAGTGACTTGCCCAGAGTTACACAGCTTGAAAGTGTTTGAGCTGTGACTTGAATGCAGAAGTTGAGGCTTCTGACTCCAGACTCAGAAATCTATCCACTGTATCATTTAGCTCCCCATCCACCCTCCTTTAATCC
Source organism: Myrmecobius fasciatus (assembly GCA_023553655.1). Taxonomy (NCBI): domain Eukaryota; kingdom Metazoa; phylum Chordata; class Mammalia; order Dasyuromorphia; family Myrmecobiidae; genus Myrmecobius; species Myrmecobius fasciatus. The sequence goes on along the minus strand of JAJPUD010001639.1, from coordinate 332,749 downwards.
TCGATAGAGCAGGAAATCTTTTTTTTAACCTTTTTTTATATGCCCAATACTTATCAGAGTGCTAGGCACATAGCTGGTACTAAATAAATGTTGATTAACTGACCGATTATTGTTATATTTTCTTTGTTGTAGATACTATTGTTTTTCTTTATTTAAAAGGAAAAAAGAGAGAACAGCTTTAGATATTGTACCTTATATTGATTAGAACAATCTGATCTAGTATATTCTTTTTCCAACCCAGACTTGAATCTCACTAGATCTTCCTCATTTTTCTTCATCATTAATTCTTCATAACCATCATTTTTTTTAATACATTTCTTTCTTAAATTCACCCTTTCACTCAAACTTAACTTCTCACATGCTTCTGTTCCAATTTTGCTTTTTAATTTTTTCTAATATTTCTTGTACTATTAAGTTTTTAAACTCATTTTTTCAGCAATTCTTTTGCCAGCATTGCATTTTTGAGTTTAAGAACTCAAATTTCACTCTCTCTTTCTTTAGTCTGTTTACTTTTTAAAATTTTTGAGCTTTCCAACTATTCTTGGGGTTTTGTGGCCAATCTCTTTCCTTTTTTTTTTCTTTCTTTAATTCTAGTTGTAGCTTTTACATAATTTTCTTCTCTTGAATTTTGTTTTGAGAATATCTAACAAAATGCTATCTTTTTTCTTTACTTTTCACTCTTTGCTGAGTTGTGTTCCCCCAACATTGTGGCTTCTATTAGAATTTCTCTTATTTTCATTATTGTAGTGGCTTTTTTAAAGCTAATTTGCTTTTCTGATTATTTTGAGCATCTGAGAGAAAGTTAAGCAAATTCCTAGCTATAGCACTAATTAATCACTTATATGCCAAACATTTCTGTCATTTTTAACATTGGGAACCATTTCTTTTTGGTTCTAGATAGCATTGGAACAGAGCTCCTAGGCTCTGTGTTTCATTCAGTGCTTCTACATTTCTTTCATCTAGGTCACAATCCTCATAAATTAGGGTTTACTCAAGTAAATCCATGAATTTCATCTTGCCTAAGAATGAAGGAATCTGGTGAATTGCTGCTGAAAACAAACTCTTAAGAAATGTCAGATGGGTTACTTTTGAAGATTCTTGGTGGGAATCTATGCCATCTGTTAATAACAGCCTGTACACTGCTATCAGCATGTAGAACATGGAGCAGGAAATACACCTTTGGAGAGCTCATTAATATGATGTCTACATATTTTTTCTTTCTTTTTTCTTTTCCTACTATTTACTAAAATGCATTTCTTGCTGTTTTGAAGTGGTGAAGGGGATTTACTCAGTCATATCACTAGATATCTGAACAGTTTTACAGTGCAGTTAACATTGGTCTAATTTGGGAGTACTTGCCATATTTTATCCTAGTAGGAACAAATGAATAAAGTATTCCCAGGTTTAAACTGAATAGTATTGATGGACACTGCCTTCTTACATAAAGCAAAATTGCTGATTTAAATACTTAGTTACCTTAGATTTTTAAAAGTTGCCACATATATGTCGCTCAAGAGAGCACATACTTATTCATACAAGAACAAAATAATTTCTTTTCTGATCAGTTCTACTCTAATTTTGTACCTATAGGGAATAAATATTTCAGAACCATGGCCTTCTCAGGGATAGCAAAGGTAGTCTGTTACTAGACACATGTAGCACTGATAGTGATCATGGCCAAGGCATAGTATTACTTGGTAATATATCTGTCATGTCTGGCATCTCATATTTGCTAATTCAACTTCTGAGCCAGGGTGTTATTCAGGATATGAAATATTACTAGCAAAGATATTTTATAAGAAAGTTGATTTCATTATGTACTTATATTAGGTAATTTTCAATTTTGTAACATTAAGGATATAATTTTTAATGTTTCTTGTGCATAGGATTATGTTTAAAATCAAGAGTAGAGTCAAGTTTGGGGGAAAATTAAGGATTTTATTGTTTTCAGAAACAGATGATGATGATGATTTTCTAAATATAGGTGAAGTCTTTATGAGAATGCAGTAGCACAAATTCTTGAAATGGTGATTAACAAAACTTTTGTGTCATATTAATAAACTTTATTGAATGAAGAATACATAAGAGGATTCAGGTAGTAGCAAAGAATATGTATTTTGAAGCTAGAGAAGTCCTTGTAAAAAACAGTACGTATATCTATCAAAGATATGAATCCTGTATTTGAAAAGTAGAAATATAGCAATCAAGATAGACCAGCAGATGAATTAACTTGGATTAGATCTTTGAAAATAGGTTTGTAATACATTTTAACCAAACTGTGGATTGCCTTACCCAAATTTTTGGCAAAATTCAGATAACATTCATATTATAACAAATTTATAATATCTATTGTGTCTAGAGCCATCATTTTTAGGTTTCTTTGTTGAAAATGATAATATGGCCATATTTTTAAAAAGATAATGAAAAATTGCATTTTATTGCATGTGATAGTATATTTTCATCAACAGTTTGCATAACTAGAAATATCTTGTGATTTATCTGTTTTCTAGGTAATTCGATTCCATGGTGGAGCTCTTCCTGCCTATATCATGTCTAGTATCCTCCTTACTTATGGAGGACAATTACAATCCCTTATTTCAGTAGGTAAGGATGTCCATGAAGATTTTTTTGTTGTTTTAGATATGAGATTTATAATGAAGCAGCTGTTAGTCCATTTTATTGCAATTATATTTTAAATTCAGAGGAATAAAGGAACTTTAAAAATTAGTCATATTTTAAGAGATGATTTTTCTTTTTTTCCCTTTTTCTGTAAGCTAATTTTTAAATAGTTAATGCGTTCTAGAAGAATATCTAGATATTTTATCCAAATATGTTAGCCACATCAGTCCTTTTGTGAAAGAAATTTGTAGTCAAAGGACTAAGGTTTGAATCCCATCTCTTTCATTTCTTATCTCAGAGACTTTGGGCAAGTCATTTAAATTTGCTGGCCATATCTCCCTTCATCTGTAAGATGATGAGAGTGAACAGGGATGACCTTTGAGACACTTTCTAGTACTTCATCTTTTGATCCCAGAATCCAGAGTTGTGCTAATAAAATGCATTGACAAATAGATTTAAAGTCTGGTAAATAAATCTCTAAACCCCACTATCATAACTGTTGCCTTGTCTTACTAATGATTTTCTGAGCTATCTGGCCCCCACAAAAATTATTTTTGCTTTTCATGTTTTCATTCATCTGACTACACTTACCTTCAATTCTGAGAAGACATATAATGCTAAGGGTGGGGAAAGGGAAGAGGAAAGCTATTTGAAGTTAGTACATTGATATAAATTGTGGCTTTGCTCTGATTGGCTACAGGTATGACCTTGGGTGAGTCAATAACCTTTCTTGACCTATTTTCTTATCTATAAAATGAGGGAAAACTTCTTGGGTTCCTCCCATTTCTTATCAAGCTGTAAACTATTTGAAGATAAACTTTTTATCTCTTTTATCTCTTCTTGCCTAACCAAGTTCATTGCCCTGAACCCAGATGTTTATTAATTGTTTATTGATTTCCTCAAGAATTCCTGGATCTCAGGTGTGAAGAACACATTCCAGAATGTTTGGCTAATTTTGTTAATATGATTGATTTAAACATAGAGGCCTTGATGTTAAAGGTCATCTCGTCCAACCTTCTTGTTTAAGTCTCAGACTACCTCTTCTTTTGTTTTTGTGAGGTAATTGGGGTTAGGTGATTAGCCTAGGGTCACCACTGAGCTAGGAAGTATTAAGTGTCTGAGGCTGGATTTGAACTCTTTTCCTCCTGACTCCAGGACCACTGCTCTATCCACTGTGCCAGCTAATTGCTCCCAGATTGCCTCTTTTAAAATCTGTTTCCTTGATTTAGAGACAGCTGTGGGATAACAAAAATGGCATTAAAAGAGCTCAGTTCAAATTATTTGTCTGCTCCTTATTAGCTAGATAAGGATATATCTCTTTTATACTCTCTGATCCTTGGTTGATTCATTTGTAAATGGAAATTATTATATTAAATTCCTTTCATTAGATTGTTGTAAGGAGCAAATGTGTGCTTTGTAAATTGTAAAGTGTTAATAAATGTTAACTATTTTTATCATATTTTTGTTTATTTAAAAAACTGAATGGACCAGATTGTCTTTGAAATCATTTAGTTCTTTATCAGATATTATTCTGGCAGTTAAAGACATGTACTGTTCCTAAAACTAAAATTATTGCATTTATTGGCAATTCTCTAAAATAACTCATGCTTAATTACAATGAATTCTATTTAAATTTTCTTCTAGGTCATTGTTTAGATTATACTACTATGTTGGATAGAGAAGCCAAGCCATACAAAGTTGATCCTTTTGTAATAATTATGAAATTCATGTTGGGGTGAGTTATGTTTTTCACATGGCTTAATTTTGCTTAATAGCTAAAACAGCATGCCATTTGGTAAAATACCAGTTCCCCTTGTTATTGCCCTTCCTTCACAAATTGGCTTTAAACAGCTTATATTATGGTTTGAAGTAATTCAAGATCAGCTTGTTTATAATTGTCTTTTGTAGTATACAATAAAAAATTAGACAAGTTTGTTACAGTATTTTAAAATAAGGATCATGGTACTTTTGTGTATAGTCAGTTCTAGAAATTATTCATTTTCCTCCATTCCAAAGCAAACCTTCCCTTTTCTTTTAACAAAGGATAAGTTCAGCAGAAACAACTGCTAAAATAATCATTCTGACAGTGTATGCAACATTCTTCCTTCATCTCCTATCTTTCCTTAAAGGATGAACTTGTATTTTGTTATCTATTATCTGGGAACATTTTGGGTTTTTAGTTATTTGTTTATACTTCATATGACTTTTGTATTGACATTGTTGTAGTTATCGCATATATTGCTATTTTGTTTCCTTTTATTTTCTTCTGATGTTACTTAAATTTATTAGTATTTGCTGCATAGTAGTATTCCATTACATCAGGTTTGCATGTACCATTCATTTCCAGTTCCTTGCTACCACAGAGTGCTATGATGAATATAGTAGAACTTGTTTTTCATTGCCATAATAATAACACTTACATGGGCAGCTAAGTGACAGAATGGATAGATAGATGATAGACTCTGGGCCTAGAGTCAGGAAAACTCCTCTTCCTGAGTTCAAATCTGGTCTTGGACATTTACTGGTTGTGTGACCCTGGGCAAATCACTTAAGCCTGCCTTATTTTCCTCATCTATAAAATGAACTAGAAAAGGAAATAGCAAAGCGTTCCAAGATCTTTGCCAAGAAACCCCCAAATGGGGTCATGAAGAGTCAGACAGGACTGACATTTCTAAACAGCATTTATATACTACTTACTGTGTGCCAGGCACTGTGCTGTTAAGTATTTTACAATTAACAATTACAATAATTATTTATTATTAGCCCTGTTTGACAAATGAGGAAACTAAAACAGGATTAAGTGACTTTCCCAGCGTCACAAAGCTAGTAAGTGTCTGAGGTAGGCTTAGACTTCAAACCTTTCTGACTCTAGGCCCAGGATACTATTCACTGTGCCGTAGCTGCTCCCATAAAGAAAAGGCATAAGTTTTTTGAGGTCTTTTGAATCATCTTGTATTTTCTAGTAAAGTTTATAGCAGTTTAAATTTTTTTGATATAACTCAACTTTGAAGTTGGATACAGCATAGTGTAGCATAGCACACAAATGGTGCATTTGGAATCCCAACAACATTGGGCTAAATTATTTCAGAAGTCCCTACTAGCTCTTGATCTGTGACCCTATTCAGCATAGAATCCCAGACTTTAGCCATCCTGGGGATAGCCCCTTCTTCCCTTTCTCCCTCCCTCCTCCTCTCCTTCTCTCCTTCTTGCCATCATGATTAAGTGACTTTCTCAGAGTCATACAACTAGTAAGGTCTGAGACTAGATTTGAATTCAAGCCTTCTTGACACCAGGAATGGTGATTTACCTACTGTTCCACCTAGTTGCCCCCTCACCTCTTTGTTTCTTTGTTTCTTTCCTATTATACTTAATTCTAGAAACAGCCAGGAAATGGTTGGGCTGAGAGAGCTTCTTTTCCAATTATCCTTTTCCCAGTGTATTATCAGGGAGAAATAAAGTTCAAAACTCTAGAGAAGGGTACAACCTCCACGTTGCCACCTTGATCACCCCAAAATTTGGGATGTTAGGTGCTGTACTTCATTAGTCACTGAAGCTACAATCTCTGATCCTGAGCAACCCTTTTGGTTTTCTACTCAGTTTCCTTGAGTAACAAGAATTATTGTTCTTTCTGCCAATTATTCTCCCATTAATATGATGATTTGAATTTATAGAAGACATTAAAAAAGGATGTTTGGGGAGCTTCTGTGTACTGCCTAGGGAACCTGGCATCATGTATCTAAACTGCTAGTACCATAGAAGTCAGGAAAGGATAGAACCAAAGAAAGAAAAAAGATTTGAGTGAGGGAGATGCAGCTCTATGAATAGTGCCCATATTTAATTTACAAAAAACTTTTAGAACGACCTATAAAAAGGAAATACAAAGTTATGGGGATAGTTATGATAAGAAATTTAGAAAATGAGCTACATTAAAGATCAAAGTCATCCTTTTCAAACTGTAAGAGATTTGTAAAAAACAGAAATGGGTAACTGATTAGACATAATGCATATTATTTTTAAGCTTTTAGAAAAAATGAGAATAGGTACAAAAATTAAAAGCATGAACTCATCCCATTTCACCATTATAAAATAATAGTTAGAATCTCTGGAAAAGATAGAGTTTTAGGGGCAGCTAGGTGGCGCAGTGGATAGAGCACCAGCCCTGAAGTCAGGAGGACCTGAGTTCAAATCTGGTCTCAGACACTTAACATTCCCTAGCTGTGTGACCCTGGGCAAGTCACTTAACCTCAATTGCCTCAGCAAAAAGCAAAAAAAAAAAAAAAAAGATAGAGTTTTAGAATCTCACGATCAATGTGTAGTCATCTTTCATAGATTCATAGTATCTCAGAGTAGAAAGCACCTAACTTTAGAAGTTAGCTCCTACCTAAAAGTCAGATCCCTTACAACCCATGTAGTAAATGATCATCTAACATCCACTTGATCAAAGGCATTGCTTCCAAAGACAGTTCAATCCAGTCAGTTCTCCCACAAGCATTTGTTATGCCCCTAATTTATACCAGACATAAGTAGTACTAAGCCCTGGCAATATAAAAAACAGCAACAGACAACAGACAGTCCCTGTTCTCAAGGAGTCTGTAGTCTAAAGAGGGAGGTAGTTCATAAACAACTATGTTCAAACAAGCTATTTACAAGATAAATTTGAAATATTCAACAGATTTTCACAGGAATAAATGTATGTACATATACAAATATATAGAAAATAATTTCAAAGTAGTTTTGAGAATGAGGGCACTGCCAACCAGGGGTATCAGGAAAGATTTGTGCAATGACGCATAAACTGAGTTTTGAAGGAATAAGGAATTCTAAGGGACACAAGTAAGGAGGGAGGTCAGTTTATATTGTAGCATACAAAAGAGGTAGAATACATTGTAATCATGAAGTACAGATGGTGCAATTTCAGGGAGCATCCTCCAAAAAGAAAAAGTATTAAAAAGACAGAAAAGTCAGGAGAGGACAAGTTATAAAGACTGTTAAATCCCAGGCAGAGAAGTTTATAATTGACCTTAGAGATAATAGGGAGCCATTAGAGTTTGAGTATGGGGTCGACTTAGACAAATATTTGCTATGCTTTACTTTTAGTGGCTATCTGGAAACTATATTGGACTAGGGAAAGACTTGAGATAGAGAGATTCAAAAATGTAACCCTATTGAAATAATCCAGGTGACAGAAGATGAAGGCATGAACGAGGATGATGGCTGTGTGAATAAAGCAAAGAATATAGATAAAATGATGGTGTGAAGTAGAAATGACAAGATTTAGCATTTGATTTGTCATGTAGAAAGTAGAAGAGTTGAAGATGACATCAGGGTTATAAAGATGAAGGATATGGTGGTACCTGCCACAGAAATTGGAAAATTCAGAGGTGATATGGCTTTTGTAGGGAAAGAGCATTAATTTTTTTGGACATATAGAGTCAGAATATTTTACAAGTAACAACAACAAAATAATTCCCACATTTAGAGTCACATAAGAACTATTAGTGGCTTCAATAAAAGACTACAGGCCTTGAAATATTATATACTGAAAATCAAAAGACTAGAATTGTGGGAAATATTATATACAGCAAAATTAAGCATAATCCTGAACATTAAAAATATTGGACATTCAGTGAATTGCTAGATGTTCTGGAATTTGTTGCAAAAAAAAAAAACCCTGAACTTAATAGAAAATTTGGCATATAAAAGCCATGAAAAATTATAAGGTAAACATCAAAGAATAATTTTGAGGGACTCAATAAGAACAAACTGTTCATATTTTATTTGTGGGCCATATGTCTAAAATTGTCATAGTAATTGGATAGTTCAAAAGAAAATTGGGATAGAGCTGAGTATGACATTATTCTAAAAAGCAAATCATGTAGGAAAAGATAAAAATTGTAATTATGTTATATGAATGAGGTGCGAGAGGAAGAACTGGCATAGAGGAAATAGATGGGGGAGGAGAGCTGGTAGTTCTTGGAAATGGGTTACAGTACTTATATATCTAGAAGGTTATAAAACTCTCCAAAATTTATAAAGTAAGTAGAGAAGGGAATAGGACAAAGTAGTATATAGAATGTTGTATAGATTTAGGGGAATGAGATAAGGTGTGTAGATTAATGGGAATGGAATAAAGAGGGAGGGGAAAATTGAAAAAGGGGAGATGGTAAGGATCTTTGATGGGGCAGAGGAGGTTAAGTAATATCAAGGCACGATAGCAGTTGGAAATAAAATAGAAGAGTCAACAGGGATAGGAGATGAGATGTGCACAAACTCAAAACAATCAGGCATAAAATTTATTAAGAAAAAATAGAGGTAGTAATCATAAATTTCAGACAAAGTCAAAGTTAAAAAACATTCAGTCAAAAGAAAAATCTACATTATTATATCAGCCACAATATTGTTTTAGACTATTCAAAACAACTATATAGTGTAAGGTTGGAATATTGCTGTAGCATAAGAAAGGATGAGTTTGTGGATTTAGAAATATATGGACAGACTTGGACATAAGAAAGATGATGCTATCCTTTCAGAGAAACAGGATAAATAAGCATAGTATAACCTTACTTATATTTCTTTGAATGTACTTGTGTATGATTATAGACATCTATGTGTGTATGTGTATGCATGTTTGTGTTTTGTTGTATGTATGTATGTATGTGTGCTCATGTTTGTGTGTATACATAAATATATCCATGCTTAACTGTAGCCTACTTGTGGGAGGTTAGGAGGAGGAAAAAAAAAAAAGAACAAAAGAAAAGATAGTTCTGAAAACAGTGTGTGCTACTATTATATGTTCTCTTGAAATGGAGATTTATGGTTACATATTTTGAATTCTCTCATGTTCTGCTATGCACATGACAGTTTTTTCTTCTTTTTTTCAGTGTTTTCCTAGTTTGTATTTGTTTTAAATAAATACATTTAATTTAAAAATTAAAAGGGTAAATAAATATGCCATTAAGGAAGATGAAATCAAAGCAATTCTAAGGAGTTATTTGCCCAATTATACGTAAGTAAATTTAATAATTTAAGTGAAATGGAAGAATAGTTACAAAAATATAAATTGCTTATATTACCAGAAGAGGAAATAGAATATCTAAATAGACCTACTTTAGAAAAAGAAATTGAACAGTCTATAAATGAGATTCATAAGGAAAAAGAAACACCAGAACCAAATGGATTCACAAATGAATTCTATCAAACACTTAAAGATAAACTGATTCTGATATTAAATAAATATTTGGAAGAATAGGCAAAGAAGGGATCCTACAAAACTCTTTATAAAACAAATAAAAACAAATATAAAATAAAAGCAAATAAAACAAATACTTATACTTAAACCAGGAAAAATAAAAACAAAGAAAGAAAATTATATACCAATTTCAGCAAAAATCTTTAATAAAATACTAGCTAGGTAGTGCAGTGGATAGAGCACCAGCCCTGAAGTCAGAAGGACCTGAGTTCAAATCTGGTCTCAAACACTTAACATGCCCTAGCTGTGTGACCCTGGGCAAGTCACTTAACCTCAATTGCCTCAGCAAAAAAAAAAAAAAAAGCAAAAAAATAAAATACTAGCTAAAAGATTATAACAATATATTAGAAAGATTATGCTTTATGACTAAATGGGATTTATCTCAGGAATAAAGGAATGATTTGATATAAGGAAAACTATTAACATAAATTATTATATCAATAATAAAAGTAAAGCAAATGGTTTTATTCATAGATGCAAAAAAGCCTTTGATAAAGCACAACACTCATTTCTATTAAAAATGGCAGAGGTTAATTTTTTCCCAGTAGATTGAATAAAAAAAAATTATCTAAAACCATTAGCAAGCATTATTTATAATAAAGATTCACTAGAGATTTTCCCAGTAAGATCAAGTGTACAACAAAGTTGCCCATGTCATCAAAATCATTCAGTATTATATTGGACATCCAAGCAGTATCATGAGAAGAAAAAGAATTAGAAGGATATAAAGTAAATCCACATAAATCATCAGCATTCATGTGTATCACCAACAAAACTCTACAAGAAGAGATAATAAGAGATAATCCATTTAAAATAACTATAGATATTATAAAATACTTGGGAATGTAGCTGCCAAAAGAAATCCAGTAATTATATGAACAATATTTAAAAAAAATGTTTTCTACAAATGAAATCATTTAAATAATTGGATAGATATTAATTGTTCATGAGTAAGCGAAGCCAATATAATAAAACAACAACTTTACCTAACCTGATTTATATACAAAAAATTATTTTTATTGGATTGGAACGAATAATAACAAAAATTCATTTAGAAGAACAAAAAGTCAAGAATATCAAAGGAAAATGAAAATACATCTATTAAATATATATATATATATTAAAGAAAGAGGTTTAGCAGTACCAGATCTTAAACTGTATTATAAATCACTAATTATCAAAACTATCTAGTACTGGCTAAGAAATAGAAAGGTAGTTCAATGGAACACAGTTAGACAGAAAATTTATAGCAGTTTGATTTTGTATTTTATAAGTGTAAAGACAAAATTTCAGGATAAGAACTCATTATTTGATAAAAAGTGTTGGAACAACTGCAAAGCAGTATGGCTGAAATTGGGCATAAACTAACATTTTATACCATGTACCAAGATAAAGTCAGAATGAATGCATGATCTAGATATAAAGAGAGATAGTATAAGAAAAGTTGGAGAACATTAAACATATTTATAAGATTATGAGTAGTTGAACAATGTATGGGGTAAAATTAATAATTTCAATTAGATAAAATTAAAAAGGTTTTGTACAAATAAAACAAATGTAGCCAAGGTCAGAAAGAAAACAGAAAATTTGAGAAAAAACTTTTTTTAGACAGTTTTCTCAGATAAAAGTCTTATTTGTATCTCAAATATATTAAGAACTTAAGAATACAAGTCATTCCCCAACTGATAGTCATAAGATATGAACAGGCATTTTTCAGATGAAAAAATCACAATTTGTATTTATATAAAAATGCTCTAATTCATTATTGATTAGAGAAATGCAAATTAAAATAACCTTGAGATATCATTTTTTACCTATCTGATTGGCTAAAATGTTTGAAGAGGCAAGTGACAAACATTGGAGGATATGTGGAAAACATGGGAGATTAATTCATTTTTGGCGGAATTATAAACTGATCGAGTCATTTTGTAGATCTATCAGGAATTATATCCAAAGAATAATTAAATTGCTTATACCCTTTGATCCAGACCTACCAGGTCTGTTTCCAAAGATGATTTAAAGGAAAGGGAAAAAAACTCATATATTTTAAAATGTTTATAGTACCTCTCTTCGTGATAGCAAAGAACTGGAATTTGCAGGGATGTTGGTCAGTTAGGGAATAATTGAATAAATTATGGAATAGGATTATGATGGAATATTACTATGCAATAAGAAATAGTGAGTTCCACTATCTTAGAAAAACATGGATAGACTTGCATGAAATAATGAGCAAATTGCAAAATGAACAAAACAATAGAACACTGTGTACAGTAACAGCAGTATTGTTTTGAGAACAATTTTGAGGGAATAAGTCATTTTTGACTATTATAAATACTCAGATTAACTGCAAAGGACATATGAAAGAGGATGCTGTCTGCATGCAAAAAAAAACCTGATAGATAAAAGTAGGTATAGAATGATTTTACATTTCTGTGTGTATGTATATGTATATATACATATATGCATATATGTATATATACATGTGTGTATGTGTATGTGCATATGTATGTATGTATTTATTTGTGTTTAATCATAGACATATCTCTAGGATGGGGAGAAGGAAAAAGGGAAGGAATAACAAGTACATAATAGAATTTTTATGTGCAATCATTTTTTATTATACTGTGTTACAGAAATGCTTGTTTTATTTTGTAAATTAAAAATGGAATAAATAAAATTTAAAATAAAATAAAAATATATATACTTAAAACAACTAAACATAAGTGATTTTCGTATCATTGCTTTTAAGATAGATAAGAATTAACTGTATTCTTTTACAAGTTATAATGAAATTAAAATATAAAGTTATTTAAATAATTAATTTGATAAATTTTAAAAAATTTAATAGCTATTACTGCTCCCTAAATAGGAGTTTTTAACATGAATTTATTTTTAAATATATATTTTTATAATTGTTGATATAAATGATTTATTTTATAATTTCATATATTCTATTTTGTTCATTTAAAAATATTCTGAGAAGGGCTCTGTGGGCTTCTCTAGATTATCAGAGTGGACCAGGACACACACACACACAAAAAAAAAAAAGGTGGAAAAACTCCTGTCCTACACAGCCTTTAGAACTTATTTTATCTATATAATTACTTTAAAGTTCTGCTTTGCCTTCTTTGAAAATGTGTCTTTGTAGGACAGTACATACTGGTCTTTGATTAAGTTTGAACTATTGTATTTTTGATTTAAAAAAAAAATAAAATTGTTCTAAATCAGTATGATGGTTGAGTTTTATAAACTTGTTTAGACTAGTTAAATGATAGATATGTGTTTATATAATATCTGACTATAAGCATGATATTTTAATTAAAATATTGTCTTTTTTTTTTCTTTACAGCTATAACTGGTTTAAAGAAATTTGGGATAGTTTCTTCTTACCAGAATTAGATGCCATTTTTCTAAATACACAAAGCATGTGTTTCCCACTTGTATCGTTGGTTCTCTTTCTGTTTGGAACCAGTATTGCATACTGGGGCGGCATACTTTCTACCTTATCTGTGAGGCTTCTTTCTTCACTGTGGCTAACCTTAAACAGGTAAAAAAAATTAAAAACACATTTCAGTCATTGTTTAAATCTTTCTTCTAGTATTTAAGATTACAGATTAAAACTATTAAATATTTTCATAAAGCTAAAATTGTGTTCTTAAAAGAGAATCTTAAAGATTAGTTTATATATTTCCCTAAACATTCATTGTAGATAATTCTGTAATTTACAAATTAATGACTGTTCACTTTTATCATCATAGTTAATCATTTTAAGATATTCTGCATTTGCTTAATAAATAAGAGTAAATTGAAATATGTTTGAATTTGGCTATTCTGCATTTCTCTCAGTGGGTAGCTCAGTCTTAGAACTTTATTTTTGTATTCTCCTACCTATAATAAAATCTTAACATAATGGTTCCCAACTAGTATTTTGCTTATACACCTCAAAACTGTTTTTTGATGGCATTTTCTTTTTATCACATTATTCTTACATCATTTGCTAGGATTTCTGGCATGAACTATATAGGTAACTCCCCCCTCCTTGCTTGTACCATGCTCAGATATTGTATTTTCAATATCATTTCCTGCTTCTTGACTTCATTAAAAAACAATTATCTCTAGTTCTTCCACAAGTCTTCAGGAAAATGAAAAATAATCCCTTCTCACAAAAAATATTTGGGACCCTAGGCTCTAAGATCTTACTTTAAATTAAGGTGATTATTCCTCACAGCAGGTATAGAAATAGAACTACCACTTCATTTTAATTACCCTCCTCTATTTTGTAAATTTACCACTTCAGTTTTTATTAATTATAATATGTATAAATAGAATAGATAATATATTTAATTTTGATTTCTACATCTGCTTGTAATTTGAAACTCTGAAGATACCTTTAATTAATTAGAAGTGTCTTGAAATACTTCTTATACTTAAAAGTTTTAAAATTCCAACAATTAACATCATTTAAGATTGTTGTAAACCTAGAAGTTTCTTAAACTTGTCTTTCCCAAAATGGGGACCATTGGGACCACATTGTTTCTAATATATAACCATAGGAACTGCTTTAACATTTCTTTTCAATTATGAAACTTTTTTTCTTCTTTTCTCTTCCCTCTTTTTCCCACTGGTTGGAGGAAAGGAAACAAAATACAAAACTCTTTTAGCAAATAAGTATAGTCAAAAAAAACCCAAATTTCCCTATTATATATGTCCAAAAATATGTCTCTTTCTACATATATCTGTCACCTTTTTGCCAGGGGGTAGGTAGTATCCTTTATTGTCATTCATGCTTGGTCATTGCATTGATCAGCATTTTTTAAGTGTTCCAGAATTGTTCATTATCAGAGTGTTGATGTTACAGTATAAATTGTTCTCCTGCATCTGAGCTGCTTTTAAAAGAATTTTAAAAGACTGTATTCTTGTTATTTTAGACCTTCTGAAATCCCTAATGACCCCAGGTTGATAACAACAAGATTATCATTTCTGATTATGCTTCTGCTAATAATTGGTTGGACAACTTGTGGAGCACTTGCAATACTTCTCATCTATCTTTACTATATATTTAAGGTATCAATTTAAAATCTTTTAACTGGAATGCTAGAAGGTGCTCATCACTATAGTAAATATTCCATACAGATTCCTCAAAAAGAGTTTATTAATTCTTTTTGCTACTAATATGACCACTTGTGTATATTAGTGTGATAAGCTGTAAAATGCTACTTTGCATCTATAAATAATTAAGCATAGAATTTGGTGCTTAATAGATAAAAAGGGAAAGAGGAGAGAACAACTATTTATTAAGAGCCTACTATGTGCTAGGCACTGTGTTAAGTACAACTATTATCTCATTTGATAAAAGGAAAATGGGAGAGGTTAAAATCCTTGAGATGTGAGAACAGAAACTAGATTTTCCATAACAGTTGCTATGGAAAAAGAAGCATGCTTTGAGATATGGGAGAAGGTGGCTAATACATACTTAGAACAGATTGATGACAAGTCAAATAATGAAAAAACTTGTTGAAGCACAAAAATGTCAACTTAACAGAACATACAGAAGATTTTACTTACCCAGAATGGTTTGCTAGTGTATATATAGAATTGAGAGGGTAGATAAAATAAAATAAGGCAATACTAGTGCAGGAAGATTGTAACAACTAGTAAACTGAACTTTTTTTGGAGAGGCAAGGGAGACAGTATTTCTTTTCTTTTATTGATATGTTTTGTTTAATATGTTTTTAACACTGTTATGCAAAGACATTTTTGCCACCACCATCCCCTCTTCTCTACTTATTTTGGATATAGCTGTTATGCCTAGCAGTAAATTAGCATAAATGGTTCCCTGCTTCTTTGATGGATCTGTAATCTCATCAATGGAAATATTATTCTCAAGGATGCCATTCCATAGCCATGCTTTCTCATCATTCTTGTACGTATTCTCCCATAAATTCCTTGTGTGTGAACACCTAACCTGCTTAGAAGTCTTCCTCTGGATTCCTTGATATAGTGTAATTTGAAAATGATGGCCACATCCGTAAAAAATTGTCTGTCAAAGTATCATCAGTTTTCGTTTTTTTATGATGGAAACTGATAATTAATTACTGTTGCTGATAAATCAGTGATTATTTACTGTTAGACCACGAACTTTATAGAACAAAGATCAAAGTCACTACTTAATTAAAAAAAAAAATAAGACGTATGCAAGATAGAGCTTTTTTTTGTTTATTTTGTTTTGTTTTGTTTTTTGAGAGGCAGTTGGGGTTAAGTGACTTGCCCAGGGTCACACAGCTGGAAGTGTCTGAGTTCGGATTTGAACTCAGGTCCTCCTGACTCCAGGACCTATCCACTGCACCTAAACTAGCTATTTACACTGAAAATAAAATAGCTATTTTCCTACCTACTATTTTCTCAGGACATTCAACTCATGAAATCAATTACTACATCAAGGAAACTAAAGGACCTGAAACTATATGAACAAAACAATAAATACTATCTTTGCTAAATGCCAAGAAATAGAAACCAAAGATAACACTGATTTAAAATATCAACACATAACATAAGATAAGACAAAGAAAGTGACAGAGGATTATGAGCAGTATTATGGCATAACTTTGTTTTAATGAGATATTTGATATGGTATTTGATTTAACAAGATATTTGATAAGCACCCACCACAAGAACATTTATGAATGAAACTTGAAATACAACAAACATCAGAAAAGGAAAAGATCTGTGAAGATTTCTCTAATAACTATTCTCCTTCAAAACAGCATATAATATAATAAATGGTTAATGAGCCCCTGATACAGATTCATCCCCATAGTACAGATCATTAACAGAGGACATTATATCTTAGTGTTAACTAATTTCCAAATTATTAAGAAATTCATTTATGTTCTATATAGAGATATTCCCTGAATTATAAACACCCAACTTTTCTTATGTACATTCCTTATATATTAGTAGCTGCTGTATCTCATCACCACAACAATATCCTTCTCAGAGCTACTATTTTCTTCCTTCATTGTTTACTTTTTCCCCTTAATCAATCACTTAATAAGTATTTATTCAACACTTACTATCTGTCATGCATTAAATCTAGACTTGGAGGTTACAAATGCAAAGAGTGAAAATCCCTATGTATAGATCTTAAGTTCTAGTGGGGAAGACAAGAACAGATACAAGTATGTAAAGAACACACACACATACACCCAAGTAAACAATTGTAATTCTAGAGGGGAACACTGGCAATTGGGGGGAGGGGGGAAATAGGAAAGGCTGTGTGCAAGAGATAGTTCTTGAGTATGTCTTGAAGGAAGAAAAGGATTTTGAGAGGCCATGTTGAATAGGAAATGTATTCATGGCAGAATATGGCCAGTGCAAAAGCACACAGGGAACATGAAATGCACCATGTGAAGAACAAGGGAGACTACTTGGGCTGAATTGCAGAGTGTAGGGCAGAAAGTAATTGTCATTGAGACTGGAAAGATAGGTTGGAACCAGGTTGTGAAAAAAATTTAAATACTAAAAAAAGGTTTATATTTTATTCTAGAGGCCAAGTTGATTAGTAGTGCAGTGGTAACAAACTCAATTAGAAATGTTACCACTAAAACTTATAAAGATCCCTGCAGCCACATATTGACTTAAAAACCCACATACTAATATTATGTTCTACTGTGTTTTTATTTATTTTGTTAATTATTTGCCATTTACATTTTAAGCTGATTCAGGCCTCACTCAAGAATGTTTGATACCTCTGGAGTAGGTGAGTTAATAGTCAGATGTGTGCTTAAAAATAATTATATAAAATGGCCTGAAATGCTATCCTTGAGGCAAGGAAATCAGTCAGGAGACTGTTGTAATAATCTAATCAAGGTTTGATGAGGGCCTGGACTAATATGGTAGCTGTATAAATACCAAGAAAGGGTTGATTGCAAGAAATGTTGTGAATATAGAAACAATAAGACTTGGCAGCAATTGGCTATGTGGGGTAAGGGAATGTGAATCCAAGATAATGTTGGAATAATGAGGTAGAAAGCCAGATTGCAAAGGGTGAGTGCAGACAGCAAGAAGTTTGGTAGAAAAAGAGAGGAAAATATAATAAGATAGAAAGAAAGTATAATAATTTAGTGAATGATTTTTTTTAAGGATAGAAGAGACAAGCATGTTTGAAGATAGTCAGGAAGGAAATAGTAGAGAGTGAGAGATTGAAAATTCAAGTGAGCACAATTGAGTTTGCAACCCAGTGGAGAAAATAGTAGGAGATGAGTAAGTGTTTAGACTGGGCAAGAAGAATAAGCAAGTCTGATACTGGAAGAAAAGAGAAGGGAGTGAGAGATGTCAAAGCTTGGAGGATGAGGAGAACTTAGAGAGGGAGAAGGAGGAAGTGTGGGTGATTTAAGAAGAAAGAGGACATTTAGAATATGGAACATAAGATACAGAATTAATTAGGAAGAAATAGAATCCCATTGCTCCTTGATTTTTTAGTCTCCATTTAAAGAGGAATTAGGTATATTTATAAATTTTACAAGGATTTTTAAGTATTTCTTGATCCAAAGCAATTTTGTAAACCAAAATTCATTTCTTTTTATAGATTATTCACTTGTACTCCAACATAACAACATTGAAAAATAACTCTGATGTGGTAAGTTGGGTTGTTGGTTTTTTTTTTTTTGGCAAAATATACTACATATTTTCATCATCTTTAGCCATTTATCATTTTAGGATTGAATCAATTTGCCACTTAATTATTATGAAAATCATAGATCATTTAGATTACCCCATTTAAAATCATTAACTACTTTCTATGTTCCTAATGTCTTGCTAAATCCTTTATCCATATTCCTTTTCTAGCTTTCAGAACTCTATGGTTACCGTTTCTGGTCCTCATTGTTTTTCAGTTGTATTCCATCTAGTAAAGTGGTGATTTTAGCCTTTGAGCCCTTAAAAACCAACTGTTCACTTCTTGATTTTTAAGGAAATAGGGAGACATAAAAAGTTACAGTCTCACCTTCAAGGCCTAGTTTTTCTTGACTTCAATAAAATTAGTCATTTGTCATTCTTTGAATTACTCTATCCAATTCTGTTCCTACCAAATTACTTTTTGAAAACAAGTTTGAAGAACTTTAAATTTGTGGTCCTTCATCTTAAATAAAAGTTTTGTTTATTGTAAGTTAAGGAGAAAGAAGATCATCTTTTGAGGATCTATTTAGACATAAAATTGAGAGTGGGTAATTTCAGAAGACTCAAGTTATTTCCAGTGGTGCTTTTAAAAAGATGATATAAATTATTATCAAGCAGATTCTCAGTTATGAGGATTGTATTAAATGCATATTTGTTTTCTAAATAAGTTTATTTAAAAGATAACTAACTTAAACCTAGTTTTGTTTAATATAACAAATATCCTTTTTTAAATTCTTGTTTTATTTATAGATTCAGAATATTCCTGAAAGAAATGAAAACAATACAAATTCTCCCACTGAAGAAACAGAGAAGAGTGATGGATCTGAGCAAAACCTTCCTCCAAAACCAAATGTGCTTCCTATAGGTTTAACCATTGATAATGCTGAAGATAATTTTAAGATGCATATTACTATTGTTAACTTAGTAATATGGATTGTATTACTCAGTATGCCATCCTTAATTTATTGGCTAAAGAATCTCAGGTAATGATACAATTAATTGCTTAGAGTTCTGTAAAACTCTAATGGTGTAATTCTAACTTTATTTTGGTCTATAAGTAAACTGTCCATTAATAAAACTTTATTTATTTAACACTTTACTGGAGCAAAAATAGTTGAAAAGTCTAGAAATTTAAAAAATGGATTTTTGTAGCTTTGTAAGATATCCTTAAGTTAACCTAAAATGACTTTAGTAATAAAAAATAATTTACTGACTAGGAAACCATCATTTCTTATCCTGACTAAAGTCACAAGTCATATAAAAGCATTCAGTAGCGCTATAGAATTAGTTTTTAGAGATTATATTTTTAATGAGTGTTTGGAAAAGCACTTGTTATAAGGGTTTTTCTTTTGTTTGCTTTCTTTTTGTTTTTATTTTTCCTTCAGGGAGTGGGATGTTGGATGGGAAAAAATATAAAAGCTTGTTAATTAAGAAATGTTTTAAAAGGAAAAAAAATTAGGTAAAGTTTCAGAATATTTAGTGGATCCTGCTCAATATGAAATTGAGAAATAAGGTTATATACATTTTAATTAGCTCTTTAATTTCTCATTGTTATTAAGGTCCAGGTTTTTGCTAATGGATCAATTTTATTTGAAGAAGCTACAAATCTTCATTTTACAAGAATTCAGATATTCCTTATTTTAAGCAAAACTAAAATGTGAAAATTCAGTTTGACCTTCAGAGACAAATTTCTTGACTGACTTGCAAATTCTGGAAAGTTTGGCTTGCAAAGTCATTTAAACTCATAGAGTTAAGTACATTTTTATAATATTTTTTTCTCTCTGGACTTTTCATACCTCCGTTCCATATACAATATCTTATGAATGAAAAAATGTCCTGGAGAATAGGTATCTTGGTGATAATTTGAGGATAATAACAGTTCATGTTCTGTAGCACTTGAAACTTGTCCTCATTGCAACTCTGTGAGATAGGATGCATATCATCCCCACTTTTAACTGTATGCCTCTCATTCCCATGATTTCTGGGTGTTACTCATTCAGATTAATACTGATGTGAAATACCCATATGTATGTTACCACATTTTTTCTCCCCTTTTCCTCCAATAGGTATTATATTAGACTTAATCCTGATCCATGTAAACATCTGTCATTTTTCCTCGTTCCAACTCTGGGAATTCTTGGGAATTCAGACATTGTTTCAATCAAGTCAAGGTATAGTACTTTAATGTTTTTATTTCCCACATAGATTTTTAGTCCTCATTTATATCAAATATTTCATATTTGATAAATAACTTTAAATTGCTTTTCTCTTTTAAGTAGATTGGAATAGCTTGTAATAAGAATTATAGTATATATGCAGATTTATACTGGCAACTACTTATGGCATTTCTGAAATTAAATTTATATGTACCTTCAGACATTCACATATTTAATTAGCATTATGATTTCTTGATTTTTTTAAACAATTCTCCCTATATCCTTCCTTTTCCATTTTGTCTTTTAGGTAAATATTTTATTCTTAGTACACAATTTACATGGCCACATCTTTGTAAGGGGATGGTCTGTTTCAAAATATTTTTTAATAATACATTTTGATCTTTATTTGCTAATGCTAATGATTTTGGACAAATTATAGGAGCCAAATATTTTGTTTGTTGGTCTCAATACAACTAACCTAATCTACCTTCAAGATGCAGTGGAATTCACTATATCCAGTATGACAAAACTTTACTGTCTTGTCTTCTTCATGATCATTTTCCTTTCTCTTTGCCATAATTCCTTTGAATATATGTTCATCCTCCCTCTGAGTTTCAGTTACCCCCAGAAGCTCACTTTTCTTTTTCTTTTCTTTTTCTTTTTTTTTTCTTTATCAAAGCTTTTTATTTGCAAAACGTATGTATGGGTAATTCTTCAACATTGACCCTTACAAAGCTTTCTGTTACAAATTTTTCCCCCCTCATCAGAATTGATCATCGTATAGTCTTGTTCCCATGTATAATGATCTCCTGGTTCTGCTCATTTCGCTCAGCATCAGCTCATGCAAGTCTCTCCAGGCCTCTCTGAAATCATCCTGCTGATCGTTTCTTATAGAACAATAATATTCCATAACATTCATATACCATAATTTATTCAGCCATTCTCCAGTTGATGGGCATCCATTCAGTTTCCAGTTTCTAGCCACTACAAAAAGGGCTGCCACAAACATTCTTGCACATGTGGGTCCCTTTCCTTCCTTTAAGATCTCTTTGGGATATAAGCCCAATAGAAATACTGCTGGGTCAAAGGGTATGCACAGTTTGATAACTTTTTGAACATAGTTCCAAAATGCTGTCTAGAATGATTGGATCCGTTCACAGTTCCCCCAACAATGTATCAGTGTCCCAGTTTTCCCACATCCCCTCCAACATTCGTCATTTTCTTTTCCTGTCATTTTAGCCAATCTGACAGGTGTGTAGTGGTACCTCAGAGTTGTGTTAATTTGCATTTCTCTGATCAATAGTGATTTGGAGCACCTTTTCATATGACTAGAAGTAGTTTTAATTTCATCCTCTGAAAATTGTCTGTTCATATCCTTTAACCATTTATCAATTGGAGAATGGCTTGAATTCTTATAAATATGAGACAATTCTCTATATATTTTAGAAATGAGGCCTTTATCAGAACCATTCAATGTAAAGATGATTTCCCAATTTATTGCTTCTCTCCTAATCTTGTCTGCATTAGTTTTGTTTGTACAAAACCTTTTTAACTTAATATAGTCAAAATTATCTATTTGGTGTTCAATTAAGAGTTCCAGTTCTTCTTTGGACATAAATTTATTCCATTTCCATAGGTTTGAGAGGTAAACTGTACTATGTTCCTCTAATTTGCTTATAATATCACTCTTTATATCCAAATCATGAACCCATTTAGATCTTATCTTGTTATGTGATGTTAAGTGTATGTCAAGCCCTAATTTCTTCCACACTAGTTTCCAATTTTCCCAGCAGTTTTTGTCGAATAGTGAGTACTTATCCCAAAAGCTGGGGTCTTTGGGTTTATCAAACACTAAATTGCTGTAGTTATTGCCTAGTTTGTCCTGTGCTCCTATCCTATGCCACTGATCAACTACTCTTATTTCTTAGCCAGTATCATATGGTTTTGATGATCGCTGATTTACAATATAGTTTTAGATTTGGTACAGCAAGGCCACCTTTATCGGCCTTTTTTTTTTTTTTTTTTTTTTAATTCCCTTGAAATTCTTGACCTTTTGTTCTTCCAAATGAACTTTGCTACTATTTTTTCTAGATCCATAAAATAATTTCTTGGGAGTTTGATTGGTATGGCACTAAATAAGTAAATTAGTTTGGGTAGTATTGTCATTTTTATTATATTCGCTCAGCCTTCCCATGAGCACTTGATGTTTTTCCAATTGACTAGATCTGACTTCATTTGTGTGGAAAGTGTTTTGTAGTTTAGGTTCATATAGTTCCTGACTTTTCCTTGGCAGATAGATTCCCAAATATTTTATACTATCAGTTATTTTGAATGGACTTTCTTTTTGTATCTCTTGCTGCTGAACTTTGTTGGTAATATATAAAAATGCTGCTGATTTATGTGGATTAATTTTGAATCCTGCAACTTTGCTAAAGTTATGAATTGTTTCTAGTAGTTTTTTAGTTGAGTCTCTAGGGTTCTCTAAGCATAACATCATGTCGTCTGCAAAGAGTGATAATTTGGTTTCCTCATTACCTACCCTAATTCCTTTAATCTCTTTTTCTTCTCTTACTGCCAAAACTAACATTTCTAATACAGTATTGAATAGTAATGGTGACAGTGGGCAGCCTTGTTTCACTCCTGATCTTATTGGGAATGGTTCTATTTTGTCTCCATTGCTGATGGTTTTAATAGATACTACTAATCATTTTAAGAAAAAGCCCATTAATACCTATACTCTCTAGTGTTTTTAATAGAAATGGGTGTTGGATTTTATCAAATGCTTTTTCTGCATCTATTGAGATAATCATATGATTTTTGTTAGTTTGGTTATTAATATAATTGATGATGCTGATAGTTTTCCAATATTGAACTAGCCCTGCATTCCTGGTATAAATCCTACTTGGTCATAGTATATTATCCTGGGGATGACTTTCTGTAATCTCATTGCTAATATCTTATTTAAAATTTTTGCATCAATATTTATTAGGGAAATTGGTCTATAGTTTTCTTTCTCTATTTTCACCCTACCTGGTTTAGCTATCAGCACCATATCTCTATCATAGAAGGAATTTGATAGTAAAACTTCTTTCCCTATTTTTTCAAATAGTTTATATGGTATTGGAATTAATTGTTCTTTGAATGTTTGGTAGAATTCATATGTAAATCCATCTGGCCCTGGAGATTTTTTCTTAGGGAGTTGATTAATAGCTTGTTCTATTTCTTTTTTCTAAAATGGGGCTATTTAAATAATTTATTTCCTCTTCTGTTAACCTGGGCAATCTATATTTTTGTAGATATTCCTCCATTTCATTTAGATTATCAAATTTATTGGCATAAAGTTGGGCAAAGTAACTCCTAATTATTGCTCGAATTTCTTCTTCATTGGAGGAAAGTTCTCCCTTATCATTCTTGAGACTAAAAATTTGATTTTCCTCTTTCCTTTTTCTAATCAAATTAACTAAAGGCTTATCTATTTTGTTGGTTTTTTCATAAAACCAACTCTCAGTTTTATTTATTAATTCAATAGTTTTTCTTATTTTCAATTTTATTAATCTCTTTTATTTTCAGAATTTCCAATTTGGTATTTAATTAAGGGTTTTTAATTTGCTCTTTTTCTAGCTTTTTTAATTGTAATCCCAATTCATTGATCTTCTCTTTTTTCTATTTTATGCAAGTAAGCATCTAGAGATATAAAATTACCCCTTATAACCGCTTTGACCATATCCCACAAATTTTGGTATGTTGTCTCATTATTGTCATTCTCCTAGATGAAATTATTGTGTCTATGATTTGCTCTTTCACCCATTCACTCTTTAAAATTAGATTATTTAATTTCCAATTAACTTTTGGTCTCTTTTCTCCTGGCCTTATATTACATGTGATTTTTATTGCATCATGATCTGAAAAGGATGCATTTACTATTTCTGCCTTTCTGCATCTGATTTTGAGGTTTTTATGCCCTAACACATGATCAATTTTTGTATAAGTTCTATGAACCCCTGAGAAAAAAGTAAACTCCCTTCTATCGCCATTCAATTTCCTCCAAAGATCTGTCATACCTAACTTTTCTAACATTTTGTTTACCTCCCTAACTTCTTTCTTATTTATTTTGTGATTTGATTTATCTAATTCTGAAGCTCACTTTTCTTTCTTCTGTGACAGGGACATTGTCCATAGAGGACCATCACTTTCAGGAAAAATGATATCCCTGTGTACCATTCCCCTCAAATTTGACCCATTTTTAATTGTATCTTTATATTTTTTACAAAAATAATTCCTTGAAGCTGGGACACTAATACATTGTTGGTGGAACTGTGAATGGATCCAACCATTCTAGAGAGCAATTTGGAGCTATGCTCAAAAAGTTATGAAACTGTGCATACCCTTTGACCCAGCAGTGTTTCTAATGGGCTTATATCCCAAAGAGATCTTAGAGGAGGGAAAGGGCCCCACATGTGCAAGAATGTTTGTGGCAGCCCTTTTTGTAGTGGCTAGAAAGTGGAAATTGAATGGATGCCCATCAATTGGAGAGTGGCTGAATAAATTATGGTATATGTATGTTATGGAATAT
Source organism: Myrmecobius fasciatus (assembly GCA_023553655.1). Taxonomy (NCBI): domain Eukaryota; kingdom Metazoa; phylum Chordata; class Mammalia; order Dasyuromorphia; family Myrmecobiidae; genus Myrmecobius; species Myrmecobius fasciatus. The sequence goes on along the minus strand of JAJPUD010001639.1, from coordinate 307,476 downwards.
TGTTGTTCTGTAAGAAATGACCAGCAGGATTATTTCAGAGAGGCCTGGAGAGACTTGCATGAACTGGTGCTGAGTGAAACGAGCAGAACCAGGAGATCAATATACACAGCAACAACAATATTATATGATGATCAATTCTGATGGACATGGCTCTCTTCAACAATGAAATGTCTCAAACCAGTTCCAATTGTTCAGTGAAGAAAGCCATATACACCCAGAGAGAAGGATATGAGATGTGGACTACCACATAACATTTTCATGGTCTCCATCGATGTTTGCTTACATTGGGTTTCCTTTCTCAGATATTTTTTGTTCATGTAGATATGATTGTTCTTGAACAGCAAGATAAGTATGGAAATATGTATACATATATTCGACTTGTCAAGTATTTTAATATAATTAACATGTAGTGGACTTCCTGCCATCTAGGGGAGGGGAGGGAACTAGGGGGAAAATTTGTAATGGAAAGCTTTGTAAGGATCAATGTTGAGGAACTACCTATACATATGTTATGCAAATAAAAAGCTTTAATAAAAATAAATAAATAAATGATAAAAATAATTCCTTGGGTTGTACTTGAAAGTATAATAGCTACATATGGCCTAGATCCCCTGTGTTTTACACTTCTGTAAGAAAATATATTTTTTGAGAATTATGTTATATAGGAAAAGGAACTAGACCTGGAATTGCATTGACATAGAGAATTCCCAGGTGAGGAAACTCCCTCTGTTGGCCTCTTCTCCGCTACTTACAAAAGTTATACAAAAAGATTTGATAAATATCTTTAGCATTTTAGAAAACCTGGTTTTTAAGAATAATTCCTTGAGTGTACAAAATATTATACGTGATTTTGAGAAAAGATTTAAAAAATTATGCTGTTTTAAATGTAATCTTTTGCTCAGTGACTTTCCTCATTTGCAGATTTTTTTTTCTTTTTCTTTTTTTTCAGATATTTTTTTCTATACTAAGAGGTTAAAAAAAAGCAGATTTTGAAAATTACATTTTATGATCAGAGTTTTGTTTGACTTTGTAAAGTTTTGCCATTAGAAAAGCACTCATTCTCCAACTACAGGAAATTTACAATAAAAAGTACCACTAGTTATTTCTATGTTATTGTAATTTATGCCAAATTTTACTTTACATTTAACTTTATATGTTGAATTTCATTTATCATATTGGCTTCATAAAATGTCACTTTCTTACAATTTGTAATAATTATATAATTTATTTTTTTTTTTTTTTTTTTTTTTTTTTTTTTTTCTTTTTACAGTAAACTGTTGAAGACTGCTGCACAGTTTCCACTCATAGTGGCCATTGGTGTGGTTGCATTTGGGTCTACACACTTATACAGAGTACCGTACTTTGTAGTCATACCTCTTTTACTCCATATGTTGTCTAATATTTGATTTGAAAAATAATAGGGGTACTTTGGCTCTTCAGGAAGGTAACAAGAAAGAACAACACACAGATTTATCAACTTCGATTGCAGGATCTTTTGGAGAAGACAAGTCTATTTTTACAATGTGAAAATTCAAAACTAGTTTTGTAACCTCTGAGGAAAGTATTGAGGCATGGTTTTGGTTTTGTGGTCTGATATTTGTCTACTGATCATTTTGAAAAATGAGTATTAGGAGTTTAGTGGCCAAAATCTTTCGAGATTTCAATTCCTGTACATACCAATCTTATTTGCTTTATGACACTAGTGATGTTTTTATAGTTTTAGATTAAATAGATAACAGCATTGTTTGTATTGACATTGCAAGCATTTCATCCAGTTTTTCTACTGAAATGTTTGTTCCTTTGTATTTACTATAGTTTGTATATTGAGAATTAAGACATAAAGAGGTGGGTGAAATTCATTCCTCAGAAAACAAAATACCCAAGAATACTTTTTGATCAGTTTTGAGAAACCATATTTATGAAGTGTATTGTTAACATTCTTTTATATCTACAAGGTTATTTGAATTTTTTTGACCTTCTAACAAGATATTTTTCAGTAACCTCTTAAAATTTGTTGTGAAAAGCATCAAGAGCTCAGAAGTTAAGAAAGTAGGTTTTTTGTTATTTTTCAAATGCTGACATTCATTTTGTATTCATGACAAAAACCTTAAGACTCTTAAATAATGTTAGTGTTAGATCATAAAAAAAAAAAGTTTGTCACAGTTATTCACTTACTGGCATTTATTTCAGTCTGTGCCTTCATCAAACCCGAGTTTGGCTCTTTACAACTTTTGCCCGTTGTTTCTTATTATGTCTTTTAGAGCCAAACAAAATAAGCCTAATCCATGTTTCCTACTGGATAATGACCCTTCAAATACTTGAACACAGTTTTCCCTCCTTTCTGTTCCCCTTAGTCTCTTCTGTTTTATGGGCTAAAAGTCCCCAGTTCCATCAGTCCATCTTTATATAACATAGGCTTAGTGTTCTTAATTTTCCTGGTTTCCCCATTCTGAATACTGTCTAGTTTATTGATGTCTTCAAGTGGCGATGCCTGGAACTGGGCACAGTGCTCCAGATGAGGTCAGTGATTGGCAGAAAGACCACAACCTCTTCATTTCTGGAAGCCCTGCCGCTTTTAATGCAGCCCAAGATCACTTGAAGCTTTTCGGCAGCCACATCACGCTGCTGACTCATGTTGTACTTGCAGTCCGTGAAAACCATGGATCTTTTTTAGATGAACTGTCTGTTCATTCTTACATGAATTTGGATGCAATATTCTGCAGTATTTGAGGTGTCACCTAGGCTTGTGAAGTTTGTAAGCAACTGTGCACAAGCAAGAAAAACACCTGCATGACCCTGGACAATTCACTTAATGTCTCTGAATCACAGTTTCCTCATCTATAAAATGAGGGGTTGGACTATATGACCTCTGAGGTCCTAAATGACCTGCTGACTAGCCGTAAATCTTATGATCTTGTGATTCCTTGCATCAAAATCTGCTTTTGTAATTAGACAAATATTACATTATATCATACATCAGTCCAAGAAAACAGTAAACTCAAAGTTCTAGCCTTGTGTTCTTTTTAATTTATACTTATTAGAAAATAAGATATAGTGATAATTATATCAAACTAAAACATTTAAAATTAAAATAAGAACATGCCAAAATCTTAAAATTTATAATAATTTACCAAGGACTAATTTTCCTTTGTAAATTAAGAAATTTTAAGAGCAATTATTTACTTAAGAATGTCAACCATTTTGAGATATAGTAAAAATATGTTCAAATTACTCTTTCCCTGGAGGGGGAAAAAAAAAAGCCTACAAATGAATAAAACCACTACTATTCTTTTCTAACACAGAAAACAATGACCTGTATTTTGTTCAGTTTTGTTCTTCAGATCTATCCCCCCCCTCCCCCCCCTCTTTCCTTTCTTTCAGCTCTTCTATTAGTTGTAAACAGAGGCTATTTTCTTGATGTAATCCAACATTATCAGTACTTTTTGTTTTGTTTTTTTAAAATAGGTATTAGCTTCTGAGTGATTGTTGTGAATTACACATTTCCCCTGAATAATACTAAAGATGTTTCTGGGCACTCTGTATTAGCTGCCAATAAGGATAGTAGAAACAGGAACAAAAAGGGAGATTTTAGTTGCTGACTTAATTGAGTTGGTAGGACTTATTGTAAATATTCGAAACCATAAATCCTGAACTCTGAATTCTTTCTGTGTAAAATGATGGCATATGAACAGAGGCTAAACATTGATGTGGAATCCTGCTTTTATACACTAAATGCAAATCATTCTTATTCATAAAAAACCTTTTCAGTGATATTTGGTTAATGGAGTTCTAGTTACTTGCTACAATTAAATACTTGATTGTGATGAAGCAGCATTTTATTCAGAATTGTTTTTTCTTTTAGTTCATAGTATAAGTTATTGAGATTCTATCATAATTGGTAGCATAAGACATTTTCAACATTTAATTTGCAAAAGGCATTACAATAAGCACACCATTCAAAGGAAAGACCAAATTAAAGCATTCTGTGATTGAAGAAAGAAATTTCATATAAGAAAATATGATAGATATAATAAAATCTTTTTGTTAAATCTGCTCAATTAAACTAGAAATGCAAATATCTGATTCTTGTCCCTTATAAACTAAAGTATAAAGCTATATTAGGTTTAGGGGAAAATATTAGTGACCATAAATTTCTCAAGATAGATGTAAGAGAATAAGAATGAGAAACATTTCAATATAGGATGAATGTAGATAATACACCTCGATTAAATGTGGAGGGAAAAAATATTTATCACACTCACATTTAGTTTATTCACAAGAGCTGTATCTTGATAATAGAATTTAATTTTTCTGTGATCTTTCCATAACTTTGTTTGTCATGGTATATTTCCAGTAGTAATCTTGTTTTGAAATGCCAAGTCACAAGTTAAATTGTTGATGACTTTTATAGGATGTGATATATACCAAGTCAAAATCAGTATGATATTTAAATTCTGTAAATTCTAACTTTAAACTTTGTGAAGAACTCTGTTGATTTATTTTATTTGGGCCAATGAAAATTTGCTGCTGAAAACACTGAGAATAGCCATTTTATAGGTTTATATTTGCCTTTTTAAAAATTATTTTGATTTTTAGTATTTTTATAGTAACATAATCAGTAAAAAAAATGATATGTTCTAAAGCCTCAAAAGGGCACATTTTCCATTTCATGTTACATTTGTCATGTGTCATACTAGGTTTTTGTTTACATCCTTTTGTAAGGAAAATTGAGGATTTTTTTTTTTAGTTTGAACATAAAGCACTGAATTGGAAATTATTGAACAGTGTTCATAAATTTAACAATATGCACTTTTGCTACCAAAGCTACATACAACTGTATTATACCTCTAAATACTTGTGCCAGTGAACTGTATTTAGAAAACAAACACATATTGGGATAAAACAAAAATAATTTTTCAGTATTTCTAAGCTATCATATTTAATAACAGATGTATAACTGGCAAAAACTTGTACTTTGTGATCTTGTTTTTCTATATTTAAAGATTTTGAGTATAATATCACAATTTTATCTGATTTCTGAAAGTGTTATTTGGTTCTTCAATTTGAAATTTCTAATTTATATTTATTTAATGGTAATTTTGCCTTCATTTGATCTTTTTGTTTTCAATAAGTCCCTCCTTTAATGGAATACATCAATAGTTCCACAGAACTTTGCTATAAAGCTAAGCTTTTTAAACTGTGGACTGTGGCCTCCTATAAGATCTTGTAACTGAATATGAGGTCACAAAATTATGATTTATTAATAGTAAATATTTGATTTGTATACCTTTTCATATACCTCCATATCTGGGGTCACATAAAAATTTCTTGTGCAAAAAGGGATCACAAGTGGAAAAAGTTTAAGAAGCCCTATTGTAGAGTATATTTGGTTCATTGGTTCCAATTTTTCCAAAAAGTACTTGACTGCCAAGATAATTGGAAAAAAAAAGTTAGAATTGGACTTTGTATGTATCACTCTTGTTTTACATATATTAAAACTTTAAGACTCTCATTCCAAGAGATAAAGTAACATATGGTCATTTACCTTGGAGTAATTCACCTTTTAGAGTTGGGGTTAACCATAATGACACTACCAGCAGATCTATTTGCACATATTCCCAAGGCAAAGTCATTCATTCAGTTCAGGAAGCATTTCTTAAATGCCTGTCATGCATCAGGCACTGTGCCAGACTGGAGAATATAGACACAAAAAGGAAAACTGTACCTGTGTCCTTTCCAGCTCTTAAGATGCTCTGGCTCTAGGTACCATCATAACAGAAGCTTGACACAACAAGCCCACTAAATGTTCTCAAATAAAACTTTAATTTTAAAAAATACCAAAATTAAGGGGAAATCAGAATGCCACATTACCATGCTAATATAATAATCTAGCAATGTATTGTCACAGGATAGAATTAATAAAACTGACAATGTTCAACAGCGTCAGATACTTTGCTTCCAATGTTATTCTATAAATGTAGTAAATTTGCCTTTATGACAAACCCTAAGATTTGTAAATTAAATATCAGGCAGTCTTGCCTTATTTTTTCTACTTTTTAACATCATGTGACTTCACTGGCTTCTCACTGCCTATTAAAACTGATATAACTGAAAGATCAGTAAGATGTTGTGCTAAGAGTGACTTACTAGGAATTAGAGGTCTCTTACTCTATTCCCAACCCTGTCCATAATTTAATTCCATGACCTTAATCTGTTTTAGTGTTTCTAGGTTTTTGATTCATCATATAGAAAATGAAGGATTGGCTAATCCCTAGAAGTCCTTTATGTCTATAGTATTTGGTCTGATAGTTTGTCTGACAGCTACTTCAACAACATTTAGTAGATTGTGCATTATTGTTTATTTGATTGAAAAATCGCTGCTATTCTCATGTTAAGTGTTGATTGGGTTTAACAGCTTGCTAAATGCTGCTGAACTTTTAGCAGATGCTTTGGTTATATTCATACACAAATAGCTCAACTAGCTATTAGTGACAGCAAGGACCATGTGGAAGTAAAGGACTATATATTCAATGTATAATGTTCATTGTCTTAAAGTGCTTAAAGTGCAAAGCTTAAAACACTATAGAAATTAGAGCTAAATTCCAGATTAATGTTGTTAATATCTGTTAATAACATGTATCTCATGTATTTATATTTTATATAGGTTCAAAAGTATATTTTAAAGTATTTTCTCATAGTGGATTTTTTTAATGTATTATATAAATTTAGTGGTCATATAGTTAGATTTTTCAAAAATGCAGATGATTTAAATGTTTTCTTTTAAAAATATTATAGTTTCTAGTATAATTTTTAACAATAATAATTTAACATTTCGGGGCAGCTAGGTGGCGCAGTGGATAGAGCACCAGCCCTGAAGTCAGGAGGACCTGAGTTCAAATCTAGTCTCAGACACTTAACATTCTGTGTGACCCTGGGCAAGTCACTTAACCCCAATTGCCTCAGCAAAAAGCAAAAAAATAAAAAATAAAAAAATAATAATAATTTAACATTTCACTAAGTATAAATGTGCAGAATACAGAGGTCAATATGACCTATATTCATAGGGAAAGCAGACCAAAACTGAGCTTATATTCTCACTGTGACCTTGAAATATAGGGCAAAAGAGATTGTGCCTTAAAACAGTAAAGAAGAATGCCCTATGGCTTTTTGTAACTTTAGGTTTCATTATGAATATCCATCTCAAATTGACCAAAAAAAATTTTCTACAAGGTCAGTAAAATAAGACTTTTAAAAATATGAGCTTCTCTTTTCCTTTGTATTTTGGGAACTTCATTCTAAGCATCTCCCTTATTTTCTAGAATTTTCATTTAAAATTAAAATGGACAGTTTAGTACAAAGAAATAGGGATGACACTAGATGATTAAATTATCATTTATAAAGCAATTGGAAATAACATGACCTTGACTTTACATGTGAAAATCTGAACATTAATATGTAATTGTATTAATTATCCCACAGTCATGAATTTCTTCCCAAGATTCATCCTGGCCAAGGACCTCTCCCCTCAAAGTATTTAAAAGCTTGTAGTATGTGAGTGTTTAAATGTACTTCAGATTTAAAAAAAAAAAAAAAAAACTTGAATGGTTTTATTTTTATTCCATTAAATTCTTATTGGTAATGTGCTCATTTTGAGATTCTTTTCCCTCTCCACCTCAATTACCAAGACTGAACAATTTTTTTAAATCAAAGAATTATGTATATATTTTGCTAAAATAATAATTGTGATTCCTGTTTGAACTCCAAGTTGTCTTTTGATCTGTAATTTTAGTTTAAATTTTTCCACATTTGTGGAATTGATAGGCCACTTCATTTCAAGTTGGGCTTTTTAAAAAAAAATTTTTTTTCAATTCATCCCTTTTCATGTTAAATTTTTATCATCACTGATTTTTATAAAATGATAGGGTTCTCTGAAAGTCACTAGAGATCATGGCTTTCTTGAATAAATTGAGATGGAAGTAGGGAAAAGGGAAAATAATAGAAAGAATTCACTCCCAAGCCCAGTGCTATTCCTTACCAGCTTTCATACTCTTAATTATAGGCTCATAGAAAGGCTGTACATAATGATGATATATGAGACATAGAAATCTTTTTGCAGATAATGTTCACATATAGACCTGCAGTAGCTGAACTATATTGTGCATTCATTCCTATTCAGTGCAAGGATTATTTCACCACAGTTAAACTACTAAACTGTAACATAGACTAAAAGAATAACTCTCCCAAGTCTTTCCCACATGGACATGCATGCTTTCTTCAGAACTCTGTGCAGGGTTATGCTAGACACATTTTGTGTATATTTGTTTTGTATAATAAAATTAATGTTATTACATTTAACATGTAATTCACAAAAAGTGCTACTTACCATGCTCTATATAGAGTGTTGTAAATGGTTTTTTACCTTGTTTCAACTCTCTGCTATTAGATGTAGGGTGCAGTGTGTGAATACTTCAGTCCTTGCTCAGGTATAAATGTGTGGCAGTTTTTGGTGCTTTCTTTTTAACTCATCATATTCAATGTTCTAAGTGTTCAACAATAAATTTGGTGAAAAAGAGACTTGTATAAATGGCATTAATTATGACCTCTTTTCTGAAAGATCCTTAATGCCAGTTTTGTAGATTGCATTTTTCCCCCAAACCTAGCTACTTGGAACACTAATAATATGGAATACAGTGACCATTCATTTTCCAGTTCAAAGGAAAAGAGCTGCTACAAACATTTTTGCACATGTGGGGCCCTTTCCCTCCTTTAAGATCTCTTTAGGGTACAGGCCCAATAGAAACACTGCTGGATCAAAGGGTATGCACAGTATGATAGCCCTTTGCACATAGCTATATCAGGCACAGCTTTTTAAAGGGGTAATTTTGTGATAAGTCGGCAGGTATATCAGGAAAATGCACAAAACTTATCTGAAATCAAATTTATTAGAAGATATTTTTGAGATGCCATCTCCAGCAATCTGGACAAAGGAATCATCTCTAACCAGACCATTCTGGTTGGCTTTTTCCTTCATGAGCTGGATTATTTTAAATTCCAAGGATGGGGGTGGGGTGGGGGGATCAGAGGTAGTGCAAAGGGCATAGATTTAATGCTATAGTAAGGTCTTCTAGTTGGGTGGGATCCTGCTCAAGATGGAAGAACACATACCTTAACAATTAGACCAATCTCCTCTGTCAGCCTTGCCCTTCACAGACTGGCTGAATGACATACAAAGGCCATCCCTGAAGGAAAAAATCAGGAGAAAAGGCCTTAATCCTAATAATTGGTTATTAATATAAGAGAAAAAAGTCATTTCTCTTATTCTAGTAAAATTCTAAAGAGAACCTTCCATGCATTCTTCCTTTCCCACAAATAACACAATTAAATAAGCTGTCACCTTGACAGAAGAAGATGAATGTTGCTGTTCAGTTGTTTCAGTCATGTCTGAATCTTTGTGATCCTACTTGGGGTTTTCTTGGCAAAGACAGGAGTGGTTTGCCATTTCATTTGACAAATGAGAAAACAGGCACAATAGGGTTCATTGACTTGCTCAGGGTCACATAGCTCCTAAGAAAGAACTCAGGTCTCAGAAACCCTATCAGCTGAGCCACCTAGATGCCTCTGAGATGGGTATTGAGACAGAGGGGATTGTGATAAAAGGCACAGCAGCAGAAAGCTGATGGAAGTTTCCAAACCTGGGCAATGACTAAAGAGAGGAGGCTTAAATGGGGCACCACACTACAGCCTCTGAGAGTCCTAAAGATTTTTATGAATTGATGCAGAAGACTCTTGGCCAGGTGTGTGTCTAGGCCCTACTCTAGGGTAAGTTTCTGGGTTCTGGGAGCTTGATAGTCATGGAGGGCTGTGACTCATGGGGGAGTAGTGAAGCTTCCACATGAGGCAGAAGTTGAAGACACAAGCTGTCCATCCATCCTCCCAGGCTACCAGGTTCATAAACTTGAAGTCATCCTCCTTTTCCTTCTTCCCACCATGATTAATCAAGCATCAAGTTTTATCGACTCTACAACACTCTTGATTACATTTGTTCCATTTACTCCTCCCAGGCAGCTTCTATGTCAGTTCAGGCATTTATCACCACTCTCCTTGAATGACTTACCTGCCACTCTTTTTTTCTCTCCACCTGTATTCTTAGTAATTAGAGTAACCTAGGCTGAAGGTCTCTCCTTCTAGTTAGTCTCCAGGTAACAGGTAAATCCCTGCCTCACTTCCTTAGGCTTGAGAGGGTTCTCTGAGTCCCTGGGATTTCAATTTCTCCATGAGTTTTCTTTTTGTCCCACTGCTGAAATAGTAATAGTGACCAACCTGTGTCAGCCTCCTTTTTCAGTGGGAGAAACCACTGAAATTTTGAGATCTGAAAATTCTCCGTCTTTCAAATGGGGAACAAATTGGTAATGTTAGCTTAGAGTCAGTCTGAATCCAAACATGAAGTAATTGGAGAAAGAGAAAGGGGAGGAGGGGTAAGGTGGGAGGAAAGTTTGTGATTGTTCCCAGCACAGAAGTTTCTGCTAAACTCCTGATGGATGCAGGGTGAAAGTGGGAGGATGATATGGGACTGCAGAAGGAATAGGGTGGGGTTGGGGGGAAAGAAAATGGTGGGGAATTACCATCTGTTTTGACATGGAAATGAGGCATCAAGAAGGAGGGTAGACCTGGCAAGACATCCTAACAGTCCCCAGCTCTAATTTCCAGAGAAAGATCTGATGGAAACTGAATGCAAATTGAAGCATACTTTTAAAAAACTTTTTATTTTTCTTGTTTTTTCTTTTTTGTGTTTTTCTTTCACATCTGACTAATATGGAAATATGTTTTGCATGACTGCATGTGTATAAACTAGATCGTTATTGCTTTTTCAATAAGGAGAAAAGGGAGGAAGAGAGAAAGCATATTTGGAACTCAGTTCTTTTTAAAATGAAGATTCAAATTGTTACATGTAATTGGGAAAAATAAAATATAGAAATATTTTATAATATTTACGATATGTATATGTAACATCTATTTTAAACAAATATATATGAAATATATCTTTAAAAGATTCCCCAGGTCTAGAAGTAATGATGTTTTTACATTTAATCTAGATGACATTCTTCTAGGGCAGAAGTTCCAAGGGGACAAAAAAAGAAAACAATTAGTGGCCAATAAAGTCCTCACCATTTTATATGGTAATTTGTGTAATTATTTTCAGCATATTTGACAATATTTATGTGCATTTTTTCTTTACAAAACAATTTATTTATTTATTAAAGGGTACAACTTATATTGGGACCAAGAAAATATTTAAAACAGAGTTAAATAGTAGATTCCAACATTGAATCTCTCTGAGATTAACTCCAGTTTATTCTGAAGATAAATCGAATTTGTACATAGTTGTTTGCATTTGTCTCTGCCCTTGGAATGTGAGCTCCTTGAAGTCAGGGGTTCTGATTTTCCTCCTTTTTGTATCCCTAGTGCTAACACAGTGCTTGGTATAATGTGAACACTTAACAAACACTAATTGACTAGATTGAGTTTCTACAGAAACACCTGTAGCTCCTGACAGAGAAAGAACTCTTTTTGAAAGAACTTCCTTTTGGAAGAAAGGAAGAGAAAAGTTCTGCCTTGATAAGAAGGGCTTTTGACCAAAAGAAAGCTCTGTAGTGTGCAAGAATGTTTGTGGCAGCCCGTTCTGTAGTGGCTAGAAACTGGAAACTGAGTGGATGCCCATCAATTGGAGAGTGGCTGAATAAATTATGGTATATGAATGTTATGGAATATTATTGTTCTGTGAGAAATGACCAGCAAGATGATTTCAGAGAGGCCTGGAGAGACTTGCATGAACTGATGCTGAGTGAAATGAGCAGAACCAGGAGATCATTATACACGGCAACAACATTAGTATATGATGATCAATTCTGATGGACATGGCTCTCTTCAACAATGAAATGTTTCAAACCAGTTCCAACTGTTCACTGAAGAAAGCCAAATACACCCAGAGAGAGGGATGTGAAATGTGGACCACAACATATCATTTTCATGCTCTCTATTGATGTTCGCTTGCATTGTTTCCTTTCTCTGATTTTTCTTTCTTGTAGATACAATTTTTCTTGCACAATAATGATGTATGGAAATATGTATACATATATTTGATTTGTCAAGTATTTTAACATAATTAACATGTAGTGGATTTCCTGCCATCTAGGGGAGGGGTGGGGAGTAGGGGGGAAACATTTGTGACAGAAAGCTTTGTAAGGGTTAATGTTGAAGAATTACCCATACATATGTTTTGCAAATAAAAAGTTTAAATAAAAAAAATTTTTTAAAAAGAAAGCTATGTAGAGAAGTGATGGAAAACTATACTTTGGGCTCCTGCTGGGAAAAGGGGTGAGGGAGGGTGCTTCAGAAGGAGACACAACAGGAACACCACAAAAGGAGCAGTAGGAGGACAACTGAAAGCAGTCCCCTAAGCCATCTGCTTAGGATCTATACCAGGAGGGGAACCCTCATATCTGAGATTCTAAAGGACTCTATAAAAAAAAGATGTAATTTTAAATTTGGAAACACTGCCTAACTCTATTCCCCAGCCCTTTTGCTAGATAAAGATGGCAGTTTCTAACCTCAGTTACTATGACTACAGGGCTTTACCCTCATGAAAGAGACATTTTCTAATCCCTAGTGCACCTCAGAAGACAGCTCTAAAGAGATGAAGCCCAGGTGGAGATACCAGCAGAACAACACTAGCTGGAGACAGCATGCTCAGCAGTGACCATGAAGCCAGCAGAGATTCCTTCCCTCAGGGAGCCCATAGGCATCCAGCCAATATAACTATTAGTTAGTCATATATCCTTTATTTTGTACTCATAAGACTGATTTTTTAAAAATCCAAATGTAGGAATTACCATTTATTTTTGTTAGCCATTATCTGATTAGATTTAATCCATTATTTTAGCTTACTATGATGATATTTATGTTTTCTTTCAATGCATGTTAAGCATTCCTGCCGGCTTTATGTTAATTTGATCAGTTATCTGGTTATTTATCTTCCTTCTTGAAGATCAAAATGACATCATTGCAAATTTGAATAGCATTAATATACTGAGAGTGGTAGTGATAGGGAAGGACTTATATGATTGGGCCATAAGCCAAGAAAAATAAGAAAATTCCTCAGTGTCTTGAGGAGTCCCTTTTTCCATAGGAGTCTATGATACAAGAGTTAGACTCCTATCTGAAGCTATACCTATATCTATGTAATTTAGTCCTTCATTTCATTTGAAGTAGGAACAGTTTTAAAAGTAACTTTCATTTCCATCCAGGGCCTAAAATTTGCCTCATTTGACTGAAAGATAATTGGTAGAAGATGGAATTAGCTTAGCTGCTATAAAATTGAGAATTGGGCAAATTCTGAATGGTAGAACAGACGTGTAGTTTGAAGAGTGCATATTTGGGGTGGGATGAGAAGAGTTGCTCATTTTTCCATTTTGTCTAACAGTAATTGGTACCAATAGAGTCTGGACTCTCAGCATACTATTAATGGGCTCCAGGAAAAACCAGAAATGAATAACAAAAGGTTTTTTTTGTTGTTGGTTCCATTTCAGATCTGATAATTGGTAAAGAAATCTAAGAAAGAGAATCATTTGCTCAATTATGTGTTAAAGCCAAAAGAATCCAAAGTAATTCCCTCTGCTGTCATTGGTTTTCCTCTATGCTGAAACTACTCTGCCTGGTCACAGAATCATAATACACATATGAGTTTAATATTTTACAAATTGTATTCAGTTCCTTTTTTCCAGGGACTTTAAGAACTATTATAATGGTTAAAGAATATAGCTAGTGATGTAGTGATGTGACTCATAGGTAGATAAACTATGGCATGGGTTTTGTTCAAGGCTAACTGTTATTAGCCAATTAAGAGTCATTTCCTTGTCCCTTTCTAGAGCAAAGACCTTGAAAGACATAGCAGTATTCAAACCTGGTTAATTAATACTTATTTCTATTTCAATAGTTGCAGAATCATAGAATCTGAAAAATGAAGGAAACCTCAGAGAATATCTAGCCTATCCTATATCCAAAGAAGAAGGGTTCAGCAGATAGATTTTGACTAGAAAAAAAAGTATTATTCCTTCCCCCAAAATATAGCATCTGGCACCAGGGTCTTGGTCTGCAATGTGATGGGAGCAGTGGGAGAATAGGCAGCTGGTTGCTCCTCCTCTGCAGTGAGTAGTCTGATATTATGGAATCCTCCAGTAAAATGAGGGGGTTGAACCGGATGATCTTTAAGCATTTCTAGTACTAACATTTTATGATTCCATAATTCTATTCTAAGGTCCCAGACTAAGATTCCCCTTCTATTCTGGAGGATCCCAATCCTCAGGGAGACCCCAAAACATAGTCTGCCAAGATTCCTCCAAACCAAGGTTTACTCCAAAGTACATAACATTGAGTTTGCTAATATAGTTCTAGCCCAAATCATCTCTCTCTGGAACTAGCACTTAAACTGCTAAATCAGGGGTTCCTAACCTGTTTTTATGTCATTATTCCCCTCAGCAGTCTGATGAGATGTATGAACTCTTCTCAAAATGTTTTTAAATGTATAGAAAATACATAGGATTTTAAAACAAACCAATTGAAAAACAGTTATTAAAAATTTTGTTATAAAGTTCAAGGTCAAGAACTCCTGTCCTATTAGGAAGCTGACAGTAGAACTGTTCACAAGGATTTGACAGCTAAGATAAATATATCTTTGACAATCCAATAAACCATCACATCAATGTAGCCATTCATTTTGTCCAGTACAAATTGTTACCTAACCATGCTTTCTCAGTCGGTGAGATCTTTGTACATGTAAGGCTAGGGACTAGACAGGATTTCTTTTTGAATCCTGGATGCAGAACAGCTTTCATTTCACTCACATACGCAATGCAATAAATGGTAAGGACTCCCAGGAACCTGTAAAAATATATTTAGTTGTTTCTGCTTCCCTCTTCACTGAGGAAACCACCCTTCCTCAAGGGACCCATGCATTATTTTAAATTAACAGCAGTGTCTTGTGGACTCTCCTTCCCCTCCCTATCTCTACTCCTCTTGGAAGGGAAACAAATGTGAGACTGCCAAAGGAACAGGTAAGTCTTTTCTTTACTTGAGGGTCCTATGTAAATCCCTGGCTATGTAGTACTACCTTAAAGGTCTGTATTTCCTCTTGGAAGTAATGCACTACAAGTTGCTGAAGAGGCAGTCCCCTTTTCCATCAGACCTGAATCTGAGGCAAAGTCTAGGGTTTTTGCTTCTCCATATGATGTGCCAGTCCTTTGCTACTCCTTCAATTCTGGGTCATATATGTGATCTTTTTCTCCCCAGGAAGCTGGTGCTGCCAAGGAACTCCCTTAACTCTCCATAAATAGACAAAAATCAAAATTCCCAAGGGTCTCCTCCCCCAAATGTTCCATCCCATTACCTCATCAAGTTGATCAGGAAACTTTAATATTCTATACTTTGTCCCATTTTAACTTACTTCTCTTATTTCAAGCCCCTGTCCCCAAAGAATAGTGCTCCATACTTATAAGTACTCCTAGCTCAAGTCACAAAAAAACTTTTAATTAACAATCCTAAAACCTCAAATGTGATTTTGCAGCAATTTGCCTTCTTTTGGAGACTATTTCTCTACAGGCCCCATTCTAAGGGTCATTTATACCTCAGGAAGTCAGTCACCAGGCTTACTTCATTGACAGAACTCTGCCTCCAATACCCAATGTGGTCTTCTGCCTCCCTCATGTTCTATTATGTTTCTTTCAAAGGTGCTGTCTTCCTGACTTCTTGGTTGATGGGGAGACAAAAGATCTGACCCAGTCACTTCTTCCAGAGGTTTACAACTCTTCAGAAAGGAATGTGGGAGTTCAGTGTCTGAAAATATTCTCTAAACTTTAAAGCACTATACAAATACCTTTCCCCCCTTATCTTCCCTCATTATTTAGTATGTATCTTTTTATTTTTAGTTGAACTCTTATAATATTTTCACTAATGAAGTTTTAATTCATAAGCTACTCCTTGTATTGTCATTGTTGTCTCTGGTTTTCAGTAGTCACTGCCATTTTCATAAAGAGTAGAGGTGCTACCTTTTCCCAAAATTAGCATCTTTTCCTCTTCCAAAATTTTCTCCTGAATTCACTCCTATCTGCTATTGATGGAGTTACTATATAACTTGTATGTAGTTACTATAGAATCTTACCCTTACCTAGGTAAGAATTGAGACCAAAGATGGCTTAATTTATCATCACAAAAATATCAGTCTGGGAGAGGAAGACTCTCAAAGTTACCGCCCAGAACAGAAAACAATTTCTATTTATACTCATTCTAATCTAGGATTATATTAGTGTTGCATAATATCTGCCCAAATTTTAGAAACTGTAAGCAGCCCATAAAAGAAAAAGAACAAAATTCAAACTTCTTCTCTGTTATTAAATTTTATGATGCATTTCCAGATCATGATGGCATCACACTCCAAACCCCCGACATGTAGAAGGGATAACTATGTACTTTATGGAGTAATCTATGCCCAACAGAAATTGTCTGTAAAATCTTAGAGAGCTGGGTTACAGATTGGCAGAAAAGGGACATCCAATATTATATAATACTATACATATGTTTTTATCTATTTCTGAGTTTCTAAACTTGGCCTTCATGTGATGTCCATGGCTTCTGCAAATTACTCAAAAATTCCCATTTAATTTCTTAAGCTGATGAGGAAAGTTGTGATGTAGAAGGGATAACTGTATTCTAGGTAGCAAACATAAGCAATTTTTAGGGGGAAAGTCATGATGTAAAAGGGATGACTGTATTCTGGGTAACAGAAATAAACAACTTTTATGGGGAAAGCCATGATGTGGAAGAGATAACTGTATTCTAGGTAAAAGAAATATACAACTTTTTAACAGCTATAAATTACTTTTAGAAGATGAATAAAGGAAATGGGAAAGATCCAGAGATACTCTTCTACTGGGTACCATTTGGTATAGCTAATAATAACAATAACTAGCATTTATATAGTTCTCTAAGGTTTGCAAAATACTCTATATTTAATTTTATCCCCCGAAAACTTTGGGAGGTAGGTGCAACTATTACCTCCATTTTACAGAAGAGGAAACCGAGGCAGACAGAAATTAAGTGTCTAAGGCTGGATTTGAACTCAAGGTCTAATACTAATCCACTGAATCACCTACTAACCTTCGATTAGCACTAGCAGATATAGCAAGGAGATAGCATCTGGAATGAGAATGCCATTGGGAAGCTATCACCAAGAAGATATTTATCATCTTATTACATTGTACTGTAGTCTCTTCAGATGATGATTTTCAAAGCTCAAGCATAGATTTTTCTCCAACGATAAAATATTTGCTTCAAAAACTGACAATTATGAAATAAATAAGTAATCTATGCAAGTTATAAAAACCACAATAAGAAGCATAATTTAAAAGTAGCAAATGTCTAGGCACAAATGGCTTTCTCCTGTCTCACTACTTCACTTATTAGCAATTAATATGCCTATTATTAAGCCCTATACAAACTTCTTGGTATTCTCAAAACCTTATAGACTGAAAATAATAATTTTGTCTTTAATAAAAGGTATTTTTAGTTTTAAAAATACCATTTCTTGGAAATGTTAGTGTTTTGAAAAGATCATTCTATTTATTAGGAAAATCATTATTAAATTGCTAGCCTTTGTAAATATAAACTTTAATTTTAGAAAAGGAGGGAATGGCTTTCCCCATGCTGAAGCCATATCATCCTGTCTCTTATTTTTTGCCAAATAAATGGCCCATGGCTTTTAGGAGTGTGTTCTGAGTTCCTAGGACAAATGGATTTTGTGTTATCATTGAAGTACCTTATGGATCAGATTCTCAAGGGTCTTTTTGTCATGGATAAAAATGGAATCATTACTTTATTTTTTAACTCCCCTTGCTAACGTCAGTGACACCCACCCACAGCTAGTCCACTAGAGATATAAGTGCAGACGACTCTGCCTGCATATTGCAGGCAGAGTAACCAACAAAGGGCCAGGCAAAGCCAAACTCTCTGGTAAGCTTTATTTTAACTCATGTGAGTATGATTTTTCTTTCTATCCTATGGGAGAAAACAATGTGGGATTCTTGTGAGTAGTGTTGTGTTGGCTTCCCAAGCCTGTATATATATCCTATATATTTGTGCTTCTTAGATTTCTCGGGCTTCATGGTCTACAGGGAGAGATGTCATGATCTGTGTCAGACTTAATCCTTTAAAAGAATAATTTTGGGAGAGAGCTGTAACAGAGAAGGGACAATAAAGTTAGTCAGATTTTCTACATTTTCCTAATTCCTTTCCTTTTATGGACTACTTCAAGCTAAACATCTGGATGTATATTCTTCTTTTGTAGATGAAAAGTTCTCCAGGGGCTAATGCTCCCTCTCTCTCTCTCTCTCTTTCTCACTCTTTCTCTTGCTCTATTTTCTTTCTTATTACCTTTCCCAGCTGATTCCTCTATTTCCCTCTGCCTGTCTCTGTAACCACCTGTCTTTACTTCATTCTTCTTTTCTTACAGTCTATGCATCTCCTTAGCATGTCCCGGGTGATGCTTCTGCTGCCTTTGTGCATAGCACTTATGCCAGTAAGGCAGGGACAGGGAGCCCCACTGAAAGAAGAGGAGGAATGGAAATCACTAGACAATCCCAGAAACAGAGACCTGGTAAGTCAATCTCATTGTAACTCAAGGGAATAGAAAATTACATACTGCATTATGAATTCTGGTTAAGAGCAGTGGTCAAGTAACCACTGAGCCAATGAAATTGTTCCACTAGGAGCTAACTAGTTTTTGCACTTGCTGATTGATTATTCTGTGGCTCCAAAGGTCAATTTCAATGTTTTTTTTTTTTCTTTCTTGAGTGGAGATGATCATATAAACACAGCTAATTGTATTAGATGTGTAATTTCGATTTCTAACATAAATAAAAAATCAAGAACAGAATAGGTAATTGCTTCCTACCCAGATTAGAATTCCCTGAGAATAAAAAGAAATTTGCATATACCCAGTGCTTCAAAGATGCAATAGGAAATCTGAAAACTGATATTATTTTTTCATTAATTAGCAGGCAATATTTCAATTGTAAAGTCATAATGGAAAATATGGTGACCTTACATAAAAGATCAAATGAGGCCTCACTAAAATGAGCAAATAGAGTGACTAGAATAGAATTAAAAAAATATATGTATGAACATTTGTCTGTTTATATACATATACATGTATATATGTATATAGGCACTTTCTAAAGAAAAGGATGCAAAATGCAACAATGGAAGATTTTTGGTAAGAACTGAAAATATTTCACAGATCTTTGGGGTTCATATACTACAGGACATTGAAAAATCTAAGTCTTGAAAAGGCTCTCACAGATGGTACTAATTTATACCTTTTGTTAGCAGTTGCCATAGAGAAACTCAAGATTCTGATTAGTCTGAAGCACAAGTTAACATCTATTTCAATAGTTACAGGTACTGAAAATGAGAATAATTTACTCCAAAATTATAGTACTTTTAAATGACCTGCATTTCTCAAAGCCCAGCTCAAATACCAACTCAAATACCTTTACTGAATCTCTCTGTCACTTGTATACCACTATCTTCCATTAACTTGTACCCATTTTAAATATATTTTATTATACACACACACACACACACACACATATATATATGGCCTTTCCCCCAAAAGAATGTGAGCTCCATGACAGTAAGAACAGTTTCACTTTTGTCTTTGTATTCTCAGACAAATACCTTACCCAGTGCTTTGCACATGGCTTGTTTGTTTGTCTCAAAAAGGTCCAAGACATCAAGGAGGAGATACATGACATGCAAGTAAATAGGATTTAAATGAGGGAGAGCTGGGCAAGGTCACCTGCCTAACCTTCCCCTCCAAGGCCATCTAGGTCCAAGTGGCAAGCTATAGATCAGAATGACTGGAGATGGCCCTGGATGCACTGGGAGACCTGGGCTTTTTTAAGTCAAAGTTTCAATAATAATTTGCTTGAATGACCTCCATATTTCTGCCATCTTGCATCTCAGAATTATGGAGCTGGGGAGAGTTCAAAGATACCTAGGCTAAACGGTAGGAGGCATCATATGGAGGGGGGGGTTAAGATATTCAGAAACATGAAAGGGAGGGATATGATAGAGTGAAAAGTAGTAAAGAAAATTCTATTTTGTGTATTATGTTTTTGTTCTATATTTTGTCCCCTTTAAGTATTGAATTAATTTTAGGAAAGCTGGAGAAAGAGGGGGAAAAACTCACATATGTCTATAGTTATACTTAATACACATTTTTAAAAGTATTCATTGTTTATTCAGTTTTTCAGAACTCTCCAGGCATATTTTTTGAGAAGAGGTCTTGATCTTGAGAAGTTTCCAAAAACTTTCTACATAAACAATGAGAAACCTTGGCCTTCTTCGTTCCACTCGGATTCCATTACTTCTGCATTTGCAGATTATGAAGAACAGAAAAACTCTTTTTCTAATTACTTCAGAGGCTGAAACTCAGCTCAGGTAAAAATGAGCATTTTGTTACCAATTATAATAAGCACATGAAGATCCATCATATAAAAGAGATGCTGATGATATGTGTATGACAACCTCTTTTTTGCCCTAGAAGAACAACTTGACATTGTTAATTGTTATCATTATCGTCAAGACCTAATTTAGTTGTACATGAGTAAGATAATTAAGGATTTAGTTTAAAAAATGAAAGGGATTGTTGATTGTAATGTTTTAATATTTATATAGAAATATATTAAAGTAGTTGTATGATAATTTTAAACAATATTCTTAAGTATGATGAAATATTTCAGGTTTTAGGGGATAGGTGTCTTGGACCATTTTGACAGTATAGTGGTTTAGGGACACCTTGAATAATGCTTCTAAATGCATACAACAAAATACATAGGTTTACAAAGAAAATGAATTTCAAAGGAAACTGAAATGCAGTGATCAAAATAAAAAAAACAAAAATAATTCACAGACCTCAAGTTAAAAATCCCTAAAAAGACTTTTTTTGGAATTTTTTTTCTGAGGAGTGGGGCACACAATAATGTATGTAGAATTATGTAGAAAAACATAATTTAAAGAAATAATTGAATACTGAAATGTTACTAACAGACTGCTAAAACCTATGGACACCTCAGGATGTGTTTAAATTCATAAAATGAAATACATAGAATTACAAAGGAAACTAATTATATTGAAATACAATTAGCAAAATTAAAAAAAAAAGTTCATAGGCTCTAAGAAATCCACATAGTGAAATACACAAGTTTACCAAGTAAACTAATTAATTATATTAAAATACAGTTAATCAAATTATAAAAGCAAAGAAACAAGTTCATAGACCTCAAGAAATCTTAGAGCTACCTTTATTGAAGCATGTGTCACACACTTATCTTCATAAAGTAGAAAACCATAATTAAAGGGAATAAATAAAATTGAGTATATGGACAATTTAATTGAACCAATACCAAGAAGACAAATATATATGGATAACTCCTTTTGCCAAATATCTGACTGGTCTTAGGTTTGAACCCTCTCATTTGTGGAAGTGGAATAGCATTTTTGTTATAAAAATACTTTGGAATTTTAACAGTGACTTTGATAAAAAATTATTTCTACTATTCTTTTTTAAGGCTTACATTCAGTGAATTTCTCAGTGAAAGGTATTTGTTATTAGGCCTTAAAGAGACTGGCATGTGCTAAGAGGTTCTTATAATAATGTTATGTGGCATTCCTGAATGAATAAATATGTTCCGTATTTAAAACAAAACAAAACAACCCTTAATCAACATAGTATAACTCTTCTGTGCCTGGGGGAAGGGGGGGGAGAGAAGAACCTTTTAATATCCCTTAATAAGCTAAAAATGCACTACCAGACTTTCATTGCATAAAGGTGCTTTTCCAGGCAATGTGATTTGATTTTATAATATCCTATATAATAAAAGGAATGATGGCACCATGGATGTGGAAGGCTGGTCTTGGAGTTGGGAAGACTTGCATTCAGATCATACTTTTTATACATATTAGCTATATGAACACTGACAAATCATAAGACCTCTCAGTACATCAGAAAACTCAAGAAGACTATAAATTGGAGATGAGTTGCTGATCAGTAGGGAGGGAGTTTGTACACCATAATTTCTCTGGCATTGCTAAACTCACAACAATAAGGAAATATTTTAATATAATAATAACATAATTATATTTATTTACTATTTAATAATGTGATATTTAATAAATTTTTAATGTTTTAATTATGAGTCATATCATATTTGGTTCTAACAAATTTTTCTTATATGTGACTAATTAACTGGGTCAATTTTAATAGTTAGTTAATTAATTAAATTGGTTAATTTTCCCATAAATGATTAATTTAATTAAACTTGTAGGGAGAGTGCTTGCATTTAAGATGTGAGTACCAACTTCTTTTTTTTTGTTGGGTGTGTGAGGTAATTAGGGTTAAGTGGTTTGCCCAGGGTCACACAGCTAGGAAGAGTTAAGGGTCTGAGGCCACATTTGAACTCAGGTCCACCTGACTTCAAGGTTAGTGATCTATCCACTGCCCTATCTAGCTGCTCCCCTCCCAACTTTTTGCTAGACTACAGTTATCCCATCATTTCAAAACTATGATCCCAATTGCATCTTCCCAAAAAGCCAGTCTGGTATATAAACAGCACACAATGTTATTCTGTCAGTAAATCAACAAATTTTCAAATCAAATCACTGAGGATTTATTACGTGACAACTGTGGGCCAAGCACTTCACTGAGCACAAATTAAAACATATTTATACCTGCCCTCGAGGAGTTCACAATCCAGTGATGGAGATAACCTGTAAACAAGTATGTACAAATAATCTCAGAGCATGGATACTTTTTTTCTAAAAGGACATTCATTCAATTGTTTTTCTAATTTATGTTAATGAAAGATTCCCTACAGGTTCTTCTTTTATGACATGTATGTATGTTTTCTTTTTTCAGGTGGCTATTTTTAATCTCAGTAGGAAAAAAAATAGCGGATATGGCTGAGCTTTCCTACTTCTGACTTCCATATTCTCTCTTACCTGACCCTTTATAATGGTTTTTATTCCATTTTTGTACATAGAGAGTAATCTTCTGGCTATATGTAATATCCTTGTACACTTATTGAATGTGTAACCATTTTTGATAACCATAAAGCTAAATAAGAAAGCTGACAATTCTCTAAAACTCTAATTGGCAGAGCACTCAGGTCCCTGTCTTTGTCCCTAGAAGATTTCCCTCCACCAAAGAAATCATAGGCCTCATTTAAAAAAAATTAAAATAAAATAAAAAATAAAAAAGATAGCTTTGAGGAATTATGGTTTTTTGAGGGGCTTTTTTTTGTTTTTGTTTTGTTGTTGTTGTTGTTGCTGTGACTATAAACATACTAAAAAGTCCAAGAAAACATGAAGCTCCTAAGATTTTTTTTATCAGAAGTGTAAAGAAATCTGTGCTATCTTTTGTGTTTATTATTATGTCATTGGTTCACAAGTCTAAAGGAACTTTTCTGTTCTATCATTGAACATTACATTTTAATTCACAGAGATGTTAAATTTGAATCAGTGGTATATTAGTAAATATTGGTGATGGGATTGTACATGAGGCACTTTTTTTTAGGGGGGGTGAGGCAATTGGAATTAAAGTGACTTGCCCAGGGTCACATAGTTAAAAAATATCTAGCTGCCCCCAAGACACACTTTTAAGTTTAAACTACACTATTAACACTTTCTCCACAATTTTCTTAAGTCTAGATAATAAGTTAAACCCTGATTTGTGGTGTTTGCTGAATTCTGAGGTATAAGTGCTCACAGTAAAATTTAACAAGTGACTCTCCTAAGCCAGTTCAAGGTGGCTCTAGCACAATCTTGATTGATTCTGATTAGTTTTCTGAAAAGACAACATGTTCTCTTTGCATATGACTCAAAAATAACACATATTTAGGGACAGCTAGGTGACTCTACAGCGAGCACACCAGCTCAGTCAGGAAGACCTGAATTCATGACTGACCTTAGACACTAGCTATATGTGTTGGGACAAGTCACTTAACCCTGATAACCTCAAAACTAACAAAGAAAAAAACAGCAACTCAAAAAATTTCTACCAAAACACATATTTAGACAATTTAATAAAGATCTACAAAAATTCTAAAATTCAAATTGGGTAAATTTAAAAATGAAGAAAAGCCAATGGGAAATCATGGAATCAAAGTTTTCCCCATTATTATGTAATGACTTTTACATTTATATATGTCCTCTATATGTCATATTTATATTGGAAGGTAAAACATGTGATCACATCGAATATGCCATCTACCTATAAATTTGCTATTTTTTCAGCCAGCACATAGGATCTGCAGGACTAGATGTAGAGGAAGGTCAGAATTCTGGAGGAGGTTTTCTCCTTTCCTTCTATTTACTTTATCCTGATCCCTAGTCTATTCTCTCTGCCTGAATATCCACTTCTCATTTTCATGTAATTTAATTTCATACTTCTGATACAAAGTAATTTTTAATAGCCCCATTATTTTCTCTGAGATTTCTCTCCTTTCCTTTCCCCTCCCTATCTTCAAAGGAATACCAGTAATGTACAAGTGTTTGCTTGCATCACCAAGTCAGTGATTGAATTAAAACTAATATGGAAATTGACATAATTATTGTCCTTTTCAGTTATTGTATTTATGTGGGTAGTTAACATTCTTTTTTTATTAATACTTTTTATTTGCAAAACTTATGTATGGGTAATTCCTCAACATTAACCCTTACAAAGCTTTCTGTTATAAATTTTTCCCCCCTACTCCCCACCCCTCCCCTAGATGGCAGGATATCCACTACAAGATAATTATGTTAGAATACTTAAGAAATCGAATATATGTATAGTTATTGCATCATTTTTTGTGCAGGAGAAATCATATCTACAAGAAAGAATAATCTGATAAAGAAAATACAATGCAAGCAAACCTCAACAGAGAACATGAAAATGTTATGTTGTGGTCCACATTTCACATCCCTCTCTCTGGGTGTATATGGCTCTCTTCACCAAACAATTGGAATTGGTTTGAAGCATTTCATTGTTGAAGAGAGTCATGTCCATTAGAACTGATCCTCATATAGTATTGTTGTTGCCGTGAATAATGATCTCTTGGTTCTGCTCACTTCACTGAGCATCAGTTCATGCAAGTCTCTCCAGGCCTCTCTGAAATCGTCCTGCTGGTCGTTTCTTACAGAGCAATAATATTCCATAACATTCATATACCATAATTTATTCAGCCACTCTCCAATTGATGGGCATCCATTCAGTTTCCAGTTTCTAGCCAGGTAGTTAACATTCAATATCAGTAATAAACAAGTTGGTGAAGAAAAAATTTCTTTTCTCTCTTTGAGCCACTTTATAATGTTTTTATCCCATGCAGTTATTGAAGAAAACTTCAATAGTTTTTTTGAGTTAGTTTTTTTTTCCCTAAAGGGAAATCAAGGTAAGACTTTTAGAACATAGAAGCATTTTCAACATTAGAATCAAAGAATGAGAGACATGGAAGAACCTTAGAGATTTCAAACCCCTAACTTTACAGATAAGGAAAATGAGGTACAGTGAGTTTAAGTTACTTGCCCAGGGAATACAATGGGGAAGTAACAATGGCTGAAATTAGAATTTCTGTTTCATGACTTAAATTCAGTGCTTTTTCTAGTATATCATGACAAACTAGTAAATGCTATTTTATTAGCTATCAAAACATCATAATTTTGTAAATTTCTTTCATAGGAAGAAATTTTAAGAGACTACAACACCAGTTGGCAATGTTTTTGCCAAAACAATTCAACAAATATTTATGAAGGCATTATGGTGAGAGGCCTTCCAAACAATAAAATAACCCGTTTCCAAGGAGTTTACATTCTACTAGGGAGATACCAGGTATACAGATACATAATTTTGAGATAGTGAGTGAAGAGGACAAAGGAGAGATCAGGGGGGGAAAGAGCTTTGTGAAAATTTGAAGAAGGGGAGAGTACTAACAATGGGGATGATCAGGGAAGGCTCTTCTCAGAAGAAATGGCACCAAGTTGGTCCTCAGCAGATGACGATTTCTGAAATACAGAATGAGGAGAAAATGTGTTCCATCAAATAAGATGCTTTTTATAGAAATGTACAGAGTTGGATAGATTCAGACAAACCTGGGAAGATATACTTGTATAAAATGAGGCAGAATGGAATGAACAGACCCAAGAGAACAAATTACACCATTACAATATTATAAAGACAAACTACTTTGAAAGACTAAAAATCTGAACAACACAATTACCAGTCACAGTTCCAGAGGACTCATGGTGAAGTGTGCTGTTAACCTCCAGGCACAGAGAGATGAGGTAAGGAAAATTTCCCTTTACATAGGACGGTCCCTTGTAAAAGGAAGTAGTGTGAGATTACTCTGGAAAGGTATCTTTGAACTAGACTGAAGAAGGTCTAAAATATTAGGATGAGTTAACAGTAAATAATAATAGTAATAAATAATAATGATGATAACAAATAAATAATAGTGTGGCATTTTGTGATGTGCAAAGCATTTGATATATATCATGTCATTTGATCTTCACAATAGCTCTGGGAGATAGCTTATCCCTAAAATGAGGAAAATGAGGCTGAGAGATTTGTCCAGGACTAGTGTTTGAGGCAATATTCAAATGTAGGTACATCTGACTCCTATCCATTATACCATCTTGTTTGTATTTTATACTTTAGGCAATAGGGAGGTAGTGAAAGTTTTTGAATGGGAGAGTAACATGATCAAACCCACAACATAGGAGAAGTTATTTTGGCAACTCTTTTTTGGATGATGGATTAGAAAGGGAAGATTATGGGGCTTAAATTAAGATGGTGGTCATGTGAGTGGCCAGAAGTGGATGGATGCAAGAGGTATTCTAGAAATAGAACTGACAGGTCTTTGAAAATTGTTTGAAAATGGGGGGATTTTGAAAAAAAATAGATCAAAGATTATTATCTAGCTTTAAACTGAGAGATTGGTGTTGCCCTCTACAGAAATGGGTAATATTAGGTTCCCTTTAGACTTGTTGAATTTCTGGTGCTTTAAGGTCATCAGATAGAGATATCCTGCAGGCAATTGTACATGTAAAGGTTGAGAGAGATGGAGGATATCCAATACCAATATTTAGTATTGAGATCAAAATTAAGGACATGGAAATAAGCATTTATTGAGCATCTGCTATATGCCAGATACTAAGCTAAAACAAATTCTATATTGTGCTTTAAATATACTATATCATTTGATTCTCACAACAATCTTGGAGGCTATTGCTATTATTATCCCCATTTTAGTTCAAAATCTGTCACAGACATTTATTAACCTTGTGACCCATGGCAAATTGCTTAATTTCTCATAGCCTCATTTATAAAAAGAAATCTTTTTGATTTTCAGGATTTCTATTTTTAATTTGTTGTTTTTTTAGGGTTTTTTTTCATTGTATATCTAATTCATTAATCTGCTATCCACCTCCATTTATAGAAAAGTTCATCCCATTCACAGTCACAGTTTATGATTACTAGCTGTGTATTTCCTTCTATTCTATTTTTCCACATATATACTTTTTTCTTTCTTTCCATCTTATCCCTCCTCACTAGTGTCTTGCTTCTGACACAACTCTTTCCTCAATCTGCCCTCCCTTCTATCAACCCTCCTTCCTTCCCTTATCCCTTTCTCCTACTGTTTCTGTCCTCCCTTTTAGTCAGCTCTCACTTTTCTTTCCTCTTTCTCCTCCTATTTCCCCATAGTTATCATATAGGAATAAATTTCTATACCCAATTGAGTGTGTCTATTATTCCCTCTTTGAGTCAAAACTGATGAGATTAAGCTTCAGATAAAGCTCATCCCTATCCCTTCTTTCTCTCTACTCTAGTTAATATTTTATGGCTCTACATGTAATCTAATTTACCCCTTTTTATCCCTCATTTCCTCTTTTCTTAGTACAATCCTTTTTTCACTCCTTGATTTTTTTTAATATCATCACATCAAATCAACTTATACTCACACCTTCTGTTTATGTATACCACTTCTGACTGCCCTAATAAAAGAATTCTCAAGAGTTAGAAGTATCATCTTCCCATGTAGGGATGAAAACCTGTTTAACTTTTAAATGTCTTTTTTCTCTTCTGTATCTTTTTATGCTTCTCTTGAGTCTTGTATTTGTAGATCAAATTTTCTGTTTAGTTCTGGTTTTTTCAATAGAAGTGATTGAAATTCTCTTACTTCATTGAAGATTCATCTTCTCCCCTGAAAGATGATGCACAGTCTTACTGGGTAGTTGTTTATTGGTTGTAATTCCAGGAACTTTGCCTTCTGGAGTATGGTATTCCAGGCCCTCTAATCCTTTTCGTAGAAGCTGCCAGATCCTGGGTAATGCTGACTGTGGCTCCCTGATACTAGAATTGTAATTTTTTTTTTTTTCCTGGCAGTCTGTAGGACTTTTTCCTTGAGCTTATAGTTCTTGGATTTTTGCAATAATGTTTCTTGGAGTTTTCCTTGTGGAATCTGACAGGAGGTGATAGATTGATTCTTTTAATGACTATTTCCTCTTCTGGTTTTAGTATGTAAAATCCTTAATGATTTCTTGAAGAATGCTATACAGGCCCTTTTGTTAGTTTTGGCTTTCAGGTAGTCCAATAATTCTTAAATTGTCTCTCCTAGATCTATTTTCCAGGTCAGTTGTTTTTTCAATGAGTTATTTTCATTTGCTTCTACTTTTTCATTCTTTTTAGTTTGTTTGAATGATTGTTGATATCTCAGAGTTATTAGCCTCCATTTGCCTGGTTCTAGTTTTTAATGTATGATTTTCTTCAATTAGCTTTTGTATCTCCTTTTCTGTTTTATTAATTCTACTTTTAAAAGTGTTGTTTTCTTCAGTGGATTTTGAGGGGTGGCATTTGGCCAATTGTATATTTTAAGGAATTATTTTCCTTTTCTAAGCTGTTGACTCTTGCATCTTTCATTTCTTTCTTCAATTTTTCTTTTACTTCTCTTATTTGACTTTTTAAATCCTTTATGAGCTCTTCTAAGAAGGTTTTTTGAGCTTGAGACTAATTCATACCCCCCTTGAGGTTTCATATGTGGGCATTTGTCCTTTTCTGAATTGGTGTTTTGGTCTTCCCTGTCACCATAGTAGCTTTTTAATGGTCAAGGTTCTTTTTTGTTTCTTGCTCATTTTCTTTCTTTCTCCTTCTCCCCCATTTCATAATTTTTAACATCAAGTTCTGCTCCTGGGACACAGGAGGTGCTATCCCAAGTTTTGGGGGCAATTTGAGCTTTGACTTTGAGCTCAGGGGCCTCTTGTTCACTAGGGGTGTCTTGACCTAATCCCACCTGTTGTTGCCTGTGATTAAGACCCTCCCACTAGCTTTCCCAGATATCACCTGAGCTGGGGTGTGCACCCCTTTTATCCAGTAAGACTGATCTTTCTTGAAGTTCTTCTGGCATATCTTGGGCTGGAAAATTGTTTCATTCTGTCTCTTTGTAGGCTCTACCATTTCAGACATTATTTAGAGGCTTGGTTTCATGTGATTTTTGAGGGAAACTGGGAGAGCTTGAGCAATTTCCTGACTTTGCTCTGCCATCTTGGCTCTGTCCTAGAAGCTTAATTCTTAATTTTTATTGTGAGCATTTATACCTAGGAAGTCAGCAAATGCTACAAGTCAACGCTTAATTTACTGTTTGTTGATTATCTACACTTAAGATGATGTTAGATAGAGATTAAACTTCAAAGTATGTCATCTTACATTCTCTCTCTGGACTGACATCCCCTTCTTTTCACCCCACCTCTCAGCTGTTAAACATTTACCAGCACATTAATGGTTACAGGGGTTTTTATCCCTTCCCCCTACCCCACCCTCAGTTATTTGGTTGGGGTAGAAGGGTAGAATAACAGGGGACTGTTAAAATATATTTTTAAGTGAACAAGAGAATACAAGTTCATAAGGATGACAAGCAAGATTGGTTTGAAGGTAAGGTAAATTTTTTATGCTTTGTTACAGTGCAAATGCTGAGAAAAGGAGATTTTCAATTTCATAGAGAATTCTAACTTTTCTGGGTTAGAGAAAAATAGAAATAAGAAATCTTCAGTTTGTCATCTTGGGGAATTTCATTCTCTTGCATTTGGGAAGTATAAAGTATAGTCAGAAAAAATTGCAAGTTAGTAAAGTTATAAAAGATCAAGAAATAATAAAACAAAAAAGAATGAAAAAAATAGAAAATAATATGAGACATCTCATAAGAAAAACAACAGATCTAGAGAACAGATCAAGAAGAAAAAAATATAAGAAAATCTAACAATGACCACCTGAGACAGATCCTATGAGAAAAACATACAGGAACATCATTGCTAAATTTAGAAACCTGCAGCTCAAAGAGAGAATTATATAAGCAATAACAACAGCAAGAACAAAACCAATTCCAATATGCTAGAACTACAAATAGAATTATGTAAGACCTATCAGTGGCTACAAAAAAAGACTACAGATCTTGGAATAATATATGTTGACAATCAAAGGAACTAGAGTTGCAGCTGAAAATGTTATAATCAACAAAATTAAGCATAATACTGAATGAAAAAAATGACATTTAATGAGCAATCAGATTTTCAGGATTTTGTTGCCAACAAATCTGAATTCAATAAAAAATTTTGATATATGAGTCAACATCAAAGACTGATTTCAAGGGACTCTAAGTACAACCTGTTTGTGTTTTATACATGGATATATGAACCATATATCTAAGATCATTATTCGTAATTGGATAGTCCAAAAGAAAGATTGGGATAGAACTGAGTATGATATGACTCTAAAAAGTAAAACTCTGTAGGAAAAAATAAAAATGGTAATTAAGCTATATGAATGAAAGTCAAGAGTAAGAGTGGATATAGAGGAATAAGATAAGGAAGTAGAGGTAATATTTCTGAAATCCTACTCACATGGGAATAGTTTAAAGAGAGAACAATACATACATACATATAGTGAGGAGGGTATAAGTCTCTAAAATCTATAAAGAAATAAAAGGGGGAGGATAAGGTGGGATACAGAAGGGTATGAAGATTAATGGGAGTGGGATAAGTGGATAAAGAGAGAAGGACAAACTACAGGGAGTTGAGAGGGATCTTTGGGATAAGGGAAAGTAAATAATAGCAAGACAAGGCAGTGGGTAGAACTAAAGTGGAAGAGTTAGCAGGGATAGGAAACGAGATATTCACAAATGCAGTAATAGAAGTAAAATTTATTAGTAAAAGTACGAGTAGTAATCATTGATCTCAAAAAAGATTCAATTAAAAGAGAAATCTACATTATATGGCAGCTATATTAATATTGTTTTAAATAGATGTGTATATGCATCTGTATATGTGTGTGTAGGTATCTATATATGTATTTGGGTATGTATACATAAATATATCCATGCTTAACTGTAGTCTATTTAGGCAAAGTGTGTGGGGGGGTGGAAAAAAAGGAAAAAAAGAATAAGGTAAAAAGTGTATAAGAGAATAAAAGAAAATCTACAAGGAAGCAAAAAAAAAGACAAAAAATGTCTTCTATTATCATTTATGCTTTCTTGAACTGGAAATTAATTGCTACATATTTTGAATCTTCTCATGTTCTGCTATGCCGACAATGATTTCATTTTCTTTTTCTATTTTGTATTTAAGTTTTAAATAAATATATACATTTCAGTGAAATTTGTTATTTGAGATATGATATGCAAGTCTGGCTATGAGGTGATATTGTTACTGCATGATTATCAGAGCTAAGGAGGCTTTATCCTGTCATACATGTCCTCTCAGATTGAGGCCCTGAAGAATCAGTTTTGATTGATTATATTATATACTATATCCACTAAGTCTCTGGAACCTTAACCTAAACCCTTTGCCTACAAGAAACCTGGTATGTCTTTGGGGTGACCCTTTTGCCTCAGAGCTAGCTGCCACAGCCCTTCTAATTGAAGAAGCCCCTAAGCTCATCCTGGGCCAGTTGTTGGAGATTCTTGTTCCCCATCAGGTTTGGAGCATTTTTGCCTATATCAGAGCTTTAGAATTGGGGAAAGAAATGAGAATGAATATCGATACCGACTTCAAATGTGGTTTTCATGTTTTGCATGATCATGGGGGCTATATGGAAAGGGGACTTTTGACAGCCAAACAATCCCCCATTAAATATGCAGGGAAAACAATTACTACCAGCTGTCCATGGCCTAGAGAGGTTTCTATTGTTCCTTAAAGGAAGGGAAATTCACTTCAGGCCAAGGGAAACAGGCTTGCAGATCAGCTGCCTGTGCTGCTTGCTGCCTGCTTGTTCCTGATCATGGTACTTTTAATTCCCCAACTCCTGACTCCTGCATTCCCTCATACAGCTCCCAAACAAGTAAATTCTGAAGGGACTGTTCAAAAGGCCTGCACATGTGGTCCCTTGCAGGGGCTTCAAACTGCATTTGGTTTGGCTAACACTTGTACTAATTGGATAAAAGCTTTCCCTTACAAGATTAAGGACTTTAGAGTTTTTGCTAAAGGAGATCATACTTAAGGCCACAGTGTTCCACCCACTGCACCTACTCCTCTAGGGAAACAAAAGCAGGAACTTGGGGAAAACATTGTTTGGTATTTATCCTAGGAAAAGATGTTACCCTCATCTCCCCCCCCCTCCCACCACATACAATCTTCCTCTAGATTGGGTTCCTGGTTACTGTCCCAAGTAACCTCCATATTAATTCCACTTTGTTTATTCTTTTTCTTTTGCTCATATTTAGTTCTTGCATTTTTAATTTACTTGTGATTTCTTTTTTCCAAACTTCCAACTCCAAGCCATGAAATTCCAACCACTTGGTGAACCTGAAATCACCTAATACCTGATTCTGACGTTCAGCACCTGATGCTGCTGCTGACACCTACAAATCATTTGTCCTCCTTTTCAGTCTGGACCCCACTGGGCAGGGCCAGCTCTACCATCCCTTATCAGCCTGAAGCAGCTCCAGAAGATGAGACCTTCGTCCCTTTGTCCCAAATGAGTCTGGGTCTGGACTGCTTGAGATGGGAATGATGAGACAATGTCCCCAAGGCCCCTGAGCCTCCACAGTGCTGTCACATGCCAGTCTGTTGGTCTGTGATGACAGTGTTTCCAATGTTGGAGTCTAGCTCCAGTGAAAACAGAGTGTGAATACCTAAGGCCAGGTGGAAGATATGCTTTGCAGTCTTTGCTTATTAATCTCATAAATATACCCATTTAGACTAGTGTTCCAACATTAGCTACCTTCCGTTGACATCATTATCCCTCCAGGGTTAATGCTCATTCCATCCTTTGACATTTCTGTATCCACTCCAACCATCAATACCAAGATACTTATCAACACAGAATTGTAAATAGCCTACTTGTGATGCTCATCAATGTCCATAGAATTCCATGTTTTATCAGTGCCAAAGTACTTGTTGAAACACAGTAGTAAATAGAAATTATACTAATGTGTCCTCAATTCATTGTTAAGGGGTAGAGAGTCTAGTTGAAATGCTTTGTTTCCTGTGGTGTGTGCCTTCTCCTAAATTTTACCCAGAGTATCTCTTTCAAAGATCAAAGAGAACAGTATGGGTGTGGACTTTCTGGCCCTCTACATCTGTTAGAGATGGTGAGCCAATGTGGGCCTGGCCCGGCTGGCCTTCTACATTCCAAGACAGGCAGTGGGAGTTGGTGGAGTCGGGTCTCTGATTCCTGCTCATTGTTTTAAGCAGCAATATCCTGTCACCCGCTTGCTTATGCACTTAATCATTAGAGTAGTTCAAGATTTCTTAGCTAAAATGGTTCCTGAAAGCTTCCACTGATGTGCTGGTGTGGGTTCTAAGTGGTAGAGGGTGGATTACAGTTAATACTGAAGAGAAGGACCAGCCCGAAGGCCCAAGTCACAAAGATGCCCTAATGGAGGAAATATATCAGGATTAGTGTGAGAAATCTTCAGACATAAGAAAAAGAGGGGGGACTGAGTGAGACCAGGTGAAGATCTCTCAAAAAGTCTATGAGATGGAGTGGATCAGACCCTAGGCCTAAATTTCAGGAAGTCACATGCTCCTTCTTCCCAGGGATCTGTAGGGCAGAAAAGGTGAAACCCTTCCTCTAAGCTTCAGGAAGTTACATGACCCAGAGAAAATAGACAACATTGCTGACCAGTGAGCAATGGTTACTTCCTTTTCAATCCATCCAATGAACCCAAACCTTTTGCTATTTAACGAAAATCACTATTTCTGGCTTGCTAGGCCAGGCACAATGTTGGGAACTGGGAGCTGAGAGCCTCTGGGTCTGCCCAGGTGTGCTTGGGCCTCTCCTTGCCAGCACCAAATAAATGCTTTTTCTTTGTATCTGAATGTCTCTGCTTAGTTAATTTGGGTAAAGAGGTCTAACACCTGACCCACACAGCATCATATTCTGATTAACTCACACAAAGGATGGAATTTAATTCAGAAAAACAATTAAATATACTCATTGACTGGGCATGATTCCAATGTGAAATAAGATTAATTTAGAAGCAAATCAAAACAGTGTCTCCAGGGTTGTTTAACTCTAAAGATCTGTGCTTTCTCAGGACCGGTTTTGGAAACTTTGCATTTTAACTTGTTTTGACTCATTTAGATAAAATTAAGAAGCAAGCATTTTTTGAGTCCCTACTATGCATTAGTGTTGTAGAGGCTCTGGAGATATGAATACTCTCCCTTTCCACCCTCCTCCTCCCCTTTATATTTTATTTATTTAAAAATTTTATTTTTTAACAATTTTGACTTTCAAATTCTCTCCCTCCACTACTCATTAAGAAGAAATGCAATATATATCAATTATACATGTGTAGTTATGCAAACATTTCCATATTAGCTAGACAAACACTAAAGTGAGGAACAAAGAAAGTGAAAACAAAAAAAGCATGCTTCCGTCTGCTTTCAGAGTTCCTCAGTTCTTTCTCTGGCAGTGGATAACTTTTTTCATCTTTGGGTCATTTGGAATTATCTTGGATCACTGTTTTGAATAGTGTAGGTGAGTCTGTGTTGATCACTTTTGCAATATGGGCTATTACTGCCTACACTGCTCTGGTTCTGCTCATTTCATTTTGCATCAGTTCATAAAGCTTCCCTCTTGCAATATACTCCCCAGCCCCATCCCCCAGCCTAAAATGTGTATTTCTTGGGTGGAGACTCTTAGGAACTGTTGCTTGCTAGGTCCCGTGGCTACCCGGCTCCTTTTTGCTGGAGACGCTGTGTCCGCTGTCTTCCGGAAATGGAGGAGCAGTGAGGAGAGGCCGGTAACCTAAACTCTTACTCCTATCCTATCCGTGAAAGAAGCGACTGCAGTGGCGATATGTCGGGGTTCAGCCCCGAGCTGATAGATTATCTGGAAGGGAAGATCTCCTTTGAGGAATTCGAGAGGCGAAGAGAAGAGAGGAAAACTCGCGAGAAAAAAGTGAGTGAGTCCAAGCCCTTGCGTCTGACAGCCCTAGGCTTTCCTGAGGCCGCGGCAGAGCGGCCCCAGCGCCGAAGCCTGGCCCTCGCCCGGGCTTGGCCGTGGGTAGCCCCTTTCCCTCCTTCCTGTCTCTCTCTCTGCCCTCTTCCATGGCCTTGGTCTCGTCCTCCGAGGGCTCCGAAGAAAAAGGCCGGATTTGGGAGGAAGGAGGTATGAGGCTCTGCCATTTGGAAGGAGTGTTAGAGACCGATCATCCAGAGCCTCCCTCCCCCCCACCCAGACCCCCAGTTTTACAGAAGAGAAACCGCGACTGTCCAGGTTGTAAGTAGTGGAACGATTGAAAAGCGGGAGCTTGGCTTCCAGATCCACTGCGCTGGATCTCGACCTTAGGAAACTCAACTCATTTCATCCAGTTTCTGTTATCTGTAAACAACCATTGGATTGGAAAATCTTCCTGCGTTAGCGACTTGTGAAGTAGACTGGCATTCCTCCCTGTCTTTTCTCTTCCGAGGAGGTGCAGAAATCACCTCCTCCACTTAAGTGCCCATGCTTGTTAAAGGATTTTTCTTTTAGTGACATTGATAGCAACAGATGAGTGTTGTGCAAAGTCCCGGATTTGAGACGTGGGAGATGGCACTTGTACCACGAACTCTGGCCCTGTTACCTGTTCTCAATCTGTTTCCTCATTAGTACAGTGAAGGGGTTGGACTTGGTGATCTCTAAGATCCTTCCAGCTCTGAAGTTCTCTTACACCATAACCTTCTATGGAGAATCCACAAATATTTAAATGGAGGAATCGTTCTTACTTCACTTTGGTGCCTTGTATTCACTTGGTGTAGTTCTGAGACTTCCATTTTCATTACCCCCTTCTTATCCAAGAAAGTAGTAGTGTCCCCTGCCATTTTTATTTAAGGGAATTGCATCCACATCTAATCAAAGAAATGATCAGGAGGATTTGTTTGTAGTTGCTTGTATCTAATGAATAGTTTGGTTTGATTAATTAATATGGAATTTTTTTCCCCATTGGTACAGATTACAACTCATTCATACTTCATCCTATTAAATTCTTGTCCATGTTTTTTCTGTAGCTGCTCCATGAAAGATTCAACTTAAGGATTTTTAGGCTGCTTACCTTTTGTCCCTTGTGAATTTCCACATGAATGACTTCTCTTTGTTTTTGACATACATTTCTTTAGTGATATCTCTTCTACCTGAGTATAAGTCAAAGAAAGAACTTACCTGTACCTACCACCTATCCCTCCATTGAACTACCTGTTAGTTTGATTTCTTAGAGATTATAGTGTTAGAAAATTTAACAAGCACAGAGTGTCTGAGGGAAAATATTTGTTTTGAGAAGATGGATCTTTGTATTAGAAAGTAGTCTGGGATTGAAAGCGTGATATTTAGTTATAGACCCAATTCGTTGTCTCATTCATGTTACTGGCTAGTCCATGGCATGGACAGAAGTCATAATAGCTTATATTTAATCTACATAGCCCTAAATACGTATCTCATTTGGTTCTCAGAACAATCCTTTGAGTTAAGTAGTGCATGCATTATATGCTGCCTTATAGATGAAGAACTCACTGAGGTTTAGAGACTTATTCAAATTGACAAAGTTGTGGTAGAGCTTAAATTTGAATGGTAGTTTTCTGTCTGTTGTACTTTTACATTATAATCAAGGGAAAACCTTTTTTGAGACTCTAGATAGTGTATTTTTTTTTTTAGCATTTGTTCTCTATAATAATAAATTTTAAATCCTTTAGGCTGGTCAGGAAAAAGGAAAAGTTTTAGCTGAGGAAAATCTAAATGACTCAGAAGTTCCATCTTCTTCTGGAATTAACTCTATCAAATCTCAGAGCCAGGATGTCAGTGAAGGTAAGTTGAAAAGATTTAATACCTACAGTATGTTGTAAGAGTTATAAAAGTATTTATTTTGTGATTAATGTAATATCTGACAGTAAATGTCCTGTATATTTGATGATTGTATTTATCTTTGTGACTTAAGTGTATGATAGTGTTTTACCTGCTTTGTGGCTATCTTTAGGGATGTTTCTTATATTTGGAGTTTTTATTCCTCAGGATCATAGTAACCATTATTTTTCTAGCACGAAGAAGAAAAAATATCTGTATTTTTAGAATAGGAGACAGCTAGATTGCTTAATGGATACACACTGGGCTGACATTCCCAAACACCTTGAATTCAAAACTGGCCTCAGATATTTACTAGCTGTGTGACCCTGGGCAACTCACTAAACTTGTTTGCCATTTCCTTCCCCAGTGGATTAAAGCAAACTACTCCAGTGTTTTTGCCTTTAAAACCTCATGGTCAGTATGAAGAGTCAGACTCAACTGAATGATTGAATAACATTCTTAAGAGTGGCATCTGAGCCATGTCTAACTAAAACCTTTCATCCAAAAATTATATGTAGTTAGCTTTACCTCATAGCTAACTTCTTCCTCCAGAGTATAACTGACTTCTAATTTTAAAATGTTCCAGGTTGTTTCTTTACCCCACTCCACTCCCCAACCTCTCTCATTTTCTGATCTACATTTAGATCAGTTGTTTAACTTGGGGAAGTGTATATATATCACTTTTTTAGTTTAATTTCTTGTTTTATTTATGAAATTTTATTGAAAATTGATGTCTTGATTTTTCATAATCTTGTTAACTAACAAGACACCAAATCTAATATGAATTTTAAAAAAAATTCAGTCCTGTCCTATTAGAATCTTGCTATTCTTGTGTGTATATGCATGATATCTTATGAAAAAGTTTTTTAAATGATATATAAACCAACTCATATATAACTCACTTGGGTTAAATTCTTCTTTTAGAATATATTTTGATGCTTGACTTGGTCATCAATCTGTATCTTCATTTAAAATGGCAAAATTACTGTAATGATTTAGAAATTCATACAGGATACTTTATAATAATTAGCATTATCATTTAAGTTTTAATAAATTCTTTTATAAGACAGAGATGATGTGGGAGTGCATAGAGAAATGGCCTGAAATTTAAGAAGTGGGTTCAAGTTCCATCTTTGATACATACTTTTTGCTCTTGGGGAAATTATTTAACTTTTCCATGCTCTAGACAACTCTCAAAGACCAAGTGACAAAACAAGCACAAATCTGCATTTGATTGGTAATAGGAGTTTCCTCCCTAAGTTTATTTTTTTTTTTTGAACTCATGAAATGACAGATCTAGTTCCCCTTATATACACCTTTGCCCTCTTCTTCCCTCCCTCCCCATTAAAATAGCCAAATTCATTTTACTTTGGTTGAAAACTTTAAACATTATCTTTAGGGTTCAAATGATTTTTAAAAACCAAAATTGTAATTTCTTCAGTATAGGAGACTAAGTGCAAGTAGATTCTGTCACCTCAGTTTGTCTAGTCTTTACAGCTGAGTTACCTGGGACTCTGAAAGGTTAAATGACATACCTGGGAATCACATACCTCTCTATGCATAGACCCTCTCATCATCTCAGTTGAAAATATAATCATTTAGTTAGTGATTCTTGGACTTTGGAGCAATTTCGAATATTTGAAAAATAAAAATCCTGTGATTTTAATGAAAACATACTGTTTTGCCTATATTTTGTATTCATTTTACTTAATCAAACACTTAATCAAAATCATATTTATTATCAAGCATCTTTTAGATGTGTTCTATATAGTTGAATTGTCTAAATAACTGACTACTTTAAGTACAAAAACTTATTTTAGCTGTTTTAATGTCTTTTTAAAATGTAGACTTTTATTTGATTTCAACAGTTGTTATCATAACTTTCTTGAGGGTTCAGGTCACTTCAAAATACCAGTTACTGTTCTATGCTGTAATATTGGGGTGTTCTGAGAGGTTATTGAGGTGTGGACTTATTTGCTATTTTTCCCCCATACTAAATTATTCCCCTGATATGCTTTTTATACCTTTGTTTTCTATAGTTTTTCACTTAGTTGTCACTAAATTAGCTATTTCCAGTCGACTGCTTGAATTTATGCACAGTTGTCTAGCTATGTGCCTGAGTGTGACACTGCCTTTCTTATTGAGCAAAGGATAGCTTTAAAAATATTATTTTGGCTCATAAGACTTTCCCCAATTTAATTACAAGCTTGTGGCTGTATTCTGAATAATTATGCTTGCTGGAAGTCTAATCTTTGAATAATTATATAAAAGATCGTAAAGACATTCATTTAGAAGTGACAACTTTTTTTTTCCTTTTTTTTTTTTTGGCAAAGTGGTTGTATTTGGTTTTGACTTCTTTTTACCAGGAGAAACATCTGATGGAGTCAGCAAATCAGTCCATAGGGTCTTTGCTTCCATGCTTGGAGAAAATGAAGATGAGGAAGAAGAGGAGGAAGAGGAGGAAGAAGATGAAGAAACACCTGAACAACCCACAGCAGGAGATGTATTTGTGTTGGAGATGGTCCTTAATCGAGAGACCAAAAAAATGATGAAAGCAAGTAGTTATATGTTTCTATTTTGAAGAAAAAGTTGTGTTAGATTGGATATAGAGGAGTCAGAGCTTTGAATGTGAGATTTTCAGCATATTGACTGATCAAATAACTCCAACAATAGGCTAACAGTAGCTAATAAGGACATGTTTGGGGATAAAAGATTCAGAGTTTTCGGTGGAAATCAAGGAAAGAGCTAGGCTTATGTCTGTGTCTGGTGGTCAAGTTCATATTATCAGAGGATGGAAAGCAAATATTTGGAGTTATAATTCTGAAAGAAAATTTGGGGTTATTAGAAAATTTATAGTTCTGAGCTATATTAAATTGTATCATTGCATTTTTCTGATTTATTTTAAATTTCGTGCCAAACAAATAAGTCTGGTAATAAAGCCTACTTGTAAAATCATCCTGCTTAGTAGTATCTGAGCATATCAAGGTTTGCTCTAAAAAAAAGTATATGTGCATGCATGTACACACACACTGGCCCCCCCTTCACACACACACACACCCCAACTCCCCCGCCCCAAACCAATCCACAGAACTGTCTTACAAAGTTATTGTTTGTTCATAAAATTTGTGTCAGTTATATTTTTAAGCTTCTAAAATCCCAGATTTTAGAAAGTTCTAAGAAAATAATCTTTGTCCTTTTCTGTAATTGAGTTTTCAATTGTTTTTCTGATAAAAGTTCATCAATGAGTCAGTAAAAATTGCAACCATTTAGTTTGAACTGTTGAATTCTGAAGCTTGAAAAGTTGCCTTTTTAAATGTAAAATTTTGATTTTATTATTTCTTAGTTTTATTAAAGTGTTTTGAATCAAGATTTAGAACTTTCTTCAAATGTGAATGCCATTTTTCCTGTGTAGGAGAAAAGGCCTCGTAGTAAACTTCCTAGAGCTCTGAGAGGACTCATGGGGGAAGCTAACATCCGATTTGCTCGAGGTGAACGTGAAGAGGCCATATTAATGTGCATGGAAATTATAAGACAAGGTATTTTATATGGGGGTCTACATATTGATTGTAGGAAGTTAAGATTTTGTCCCTGCAAGTTTTTTAGCATAACAAATAATGAAGTAGAGATTCATACTACCTTGTTAATTGGAAAATACCAATCGTTTGACAGTTATAGTTATTTATGATGACATTTATTTTCCCGTTTTTATTTAAATATATGCATTAATCAAGAACTCAGAATCACATTATTTGATTGAAATAAATTTGTTAGGTAGCAATAGACAGTATATATTCTAATCCCATTACCATTAAAATATATTACTACTTTTCTCACTGGTGTTTTGAAGTCTTTATAATCCATTTTACATTATTCTAAATAGCCTTTCATAAATATTTCAATGATGTTATGTTGAAACAGAATTGAAGAAGTTACATTTTTCCATTTCCAGATCCCATAATGTCAAGTGATGAATTTTTTACTTGGGTGTCTTTTTGACAAGAGTTCTAAATCTGTCATCTTTATAATAGTAAGCTGCAAATCTTGTTATGGAGAGCAGCTTTCAGACTGATATTTTTTCTTTCATTTTGCTCTCTCTATGTTTTGCCAAACTACTATTCTTTATAGAAGGTAGTTAATCTTTATCTGAAGTTATACTATCAACAACCTCAATTTTAAGAGCCTTCTTTCAGACTTAATTCTATATGCCATAAAGAACTGATACTATTTTAAGTTTTTTTTTTTTTTTTTCTTCAAGATAATTTATCATAGTTCATATTATTTACCATCCTTGTCTGGCCCTTTATTTTATTCCATCCTTTCTTTTTAATATTATTTTGGAACATTAATTTCTAGATGTACTTGATTTTTGGAATTATTGCATCAAAAGTTGAGACTCTGGGCATCCTCTTGGCTGAGTTCTTTGGGTATAAGTGTCTCGGTTCTTTCTGGTTAGGAGATGTAACTCTAGGATTGTCCTGCACATAATACCAATGACTAAAACATATTGGCCTACATCCTTTATGGCAGGATGTGGAAGCAATTGTAAAATTTCTACTTAGCAGATGTTTTACATTTTCCTTTCCCCCCTTTTTTTCTGAATAGAATGCTTGGGACCTGGAGTCAGGATGGCTAGCTTTACATTTTTCCCCTGTTCCTTATTATCTGTGTAATTTTGGGCAATTCACTTGTGCCTGAGCATGTTTTCTTACCTTTAAAATGGGGATAATTCACCTGTATTATCTGTCTTCTGGGCTGATTGTGATGTTTATATGAGATAAACTGTATAAAAGGTTTTGTAGAATTTAAAAGCACTACATACATGTCAGTTATTAATTTGCTAATTAAAGAAAATTATAGTTATTAGTTGATATATACCTAAGGAAATCCTGAGTTTCATTTTCAATTTGTGAGATTTTCTTAGAGTGACTGAAATAAAATGAACATGAAAAATATTGGCATGTGTGAATTTTATAGTAGTATTTTGTAGTAGTTTGTGAACCCTGGTTGTAGCTAACAACTATTTTTTTCTCCTTTTTAGCCATTTGTAAATATTGAAAAAAAATTTGTTTTTTATAGCTCCTCTTGCTTATGAACCATTTTCAACACTTGCTATGATATATGAGGACCAAGGTGATATGGAAAAATCATTGCAGTTTGAGTTAATTTCTGCACATTTAAATCCTAGTGACACAGAAGAATGGGTTAGACTGGCAGAAATGTCACTAGAACAAGACAACATTAAGCAGGCTATTTTTTGCTATACAAAAGGTAATGTATTAACATGTTTTTATTTCCATTTTAATTGATAGATAAAATGTTGGATAACAAAATGTAGAATTATTTTAATTGCTAGTCTGTGTTGTAAAGTTTTTGGAAACAAATTTAATTTTTAATTAACTTCCTACTAAGATTAGAAATTTGTCATTCGAATTCTCCTGCATTTGTCAGCAATAAGTAAGACAAATAGTACTAGGATGAAATCCTTTAAGCTGGAGGATGCATTTGCTTAGAACCATTTCTTCTTGGCTAATTTTATCTTAGGGTTGACTCAGAACAAGATGTGCATTTTTGAATTGAATATGATCCAGAACTTTCTGACTAGATGGGTCACTGAAGCAGACAACTCTAGAGTCAAAGTCAAAATTTGCTTCAGTGTGGAAATTGAAGAATTGATTTTTTTTTAACAGCTTTAATGTTTATTCTCTGAAGATACTGATAAAATAAATGTAAGTCTCTGAGAATTGGAAGTACCTCAGAAGTTATCTAATGTAGAGTAGATCTAAATAGGAATCTGCATTACTGCATTCCCAGCAAGTGATCATCTAGCCTTTGGTTGAAAACCTCCTGTATAAAGGCTCTAGTAATTGCCCAAGACACTTTAGCTTCAGTTATTAGGAAGTTTTCCCTAAGATTTGTTAACAGAAGCTGCAGATATGAGGCCAAATTGTAAGGAAGTTTTAAATTTAGGTCACCCAGTTAGGGCACAAAGTAGGACCAGGATATGTTAATAAGAAGGAACTTTACAGTATGGCCATTTTATTTATTACTTCTTTGTGAAATTTGCCAAAAGTCAAAGAATCAAATTTTTTCATGAGACTGGAGTTAGCATAGTACCTCCTGTGCTGGCCCAAACTCTGGCTGTAAGAGATGTTTCAAAACATCTTATGTTGACTAGTTGTGAACCTAGAGCCACCCTGGAAAGGTCTGACCTTGAAAATGGCACCTTTGCTCAGAGGTAAAAGAGAAAACTTCTGAGAGTATAGTGGAAAAAGTGTTGGATTTGAAGTTGGAAGCCTTGGTCCAAATCTTAACTTTGCCATATAGTACTTGTTTGACTTTGGGTTAGTCACTTCTGTGAGTGTTGTTTTTTGGTTTTTTGTTGTTATTTTTTTTGTTTTGTTTGTTTTAATGAGGGATTTTGAATTAAATGACTTCTGAGGCACCTTTTAGCTGCATATCTATGATACCATGAATTGCCTTAGTTTAAATATCATGTAAATAGGGTGGTTAGCACTTTGTACCCTAATTTTGCTGTGTGTTAAAGCAGAATATATTTTGTTTGTATTTTTAGCTCTTAAGTATGATCCTACAAATGTTCGGTATCTTTGGGAAAGATCAAGCCTTTATGAACAGATGGGAGAACATAAAATGGCAATGGATGGTTATAGACGCATTTTGAATCTCTTATCCCCATTTGATGGAGAGCGCTTCATGCAATTGGCCAGAGATATGGCAAAGTAAGTTTGTATGGAAATCTAAAAGTAACGTCTTGCTTTTTTTAATACTTGAAATAGTAAATTCAGTACTTATAGAAAAAGCAAGGCATATGTGTTTGAAATAGAATGCATTTTTCTCTTCAGGTTCAGGTAGTGATACTTCAGTG
This sequence comes from Myrmecobius fasciatus, assembly GCA_023553655.1. NCBI lineage: Eukaryota > Metazoa > Chordata > Mammalia > Dasyuromorphia > Myrmecobiidae > Myrmecobius > Myrmecobius fasciatus. The sequence goes on along the minus strand of JAJPUD010001639.1, from coordinate 263,143 downwards.
GATCCATGAATGAAATAGAAGTTGCCAACTTACAAGTGAGTTGAATTGTAAAAGAACATCATAAGTTGGCTGCTTGAAATTCAAAAGATAAAAAAGCAATCATTTATTTAAGTACCTACTTAATATCAGGTGTTGTTACCCGCACTTGAAATACAGACAAAAGTGATACTGCCCTTGCCTTGAAGGAGCTTTTTATTTTATAGGGAATGCTCTATTAGAAACTATTATAAAAGTGGTTAGATTTTCAGCCTAGCACACAAATTCAATCAATATCTACAATTAAAATGCAGTTTTGGATATTTGTAACAATTTATTTTCTGTTATTTTTCTTTATAATTGTAAATTGATTTAAATTGCAATATAGACATTTACTAAGATTTTACTTAATACACCGTTAGCTCTGAGGGATTTAAATAAGAACACACACATAAGTAACAGTAATACAAGATAGAACATGAGTAGCTATATTAAGTTGAATAGAGTGACACAGATTTGAAGGAAAAAATTAACTGTGGATTGTGGTATCAGAGAATGCTTCATGATAAAAGTGGTTCTTGACCTGGCTGGCCCTTGAAGGAAGAAAA
>JAJPUD010001639.1:239525-256179 GCA_023553655.1 Myrmecobius fasciatus | reverse complement strand
TTGCTGAGGCAGTTGGGGTTAAGTGACTTGCCCAGGGTCACACAGCTAGGAAGTATTTATTGTCTGAGACCAGATTTGAACTCAGATCCTCATGACTTCAGGACTGGTGTTCTATCTACTGCACCACTTAGCTGTTTCCCCCTCCCCCTCACCTTAAACTTAGCACTTTATACCTTTATAGCATTTACCTTCTTCTACTTTGTATTATAATCATCCATGAATATACTTTATCCATTCTTCATCCCTTCATCATAGATTAGTAATGTCCTTAATTATCACCCACAACACTGAATCAGTAATTCTGATTCAGCTGTGGAATAAATGGATGAAAATGTTTTTCATAATGCAGTAAGACTGATGATATTGTTTCTATGAATTGGTCTGGGAAGATAATATTTTAGTTTTGATTTTTTTTAATAAAGTATCAATTGGGAATATGTTTTTATACCCATAGGATTAGATTATAAATCAAAATTTAAAACTAGCAAAGAAAGCTATTCATAAATTATAAATGAAAAATGCAACAGATAGATTGGGATTCAGTAATGATAATTAACTTTTTTTTTTTTTGTTCCAAATGGAAAAGATTTGATGGATATTCAGGAGAAGGAAGAGTCTGTGACAAATGAAGCTTTTTCAGATGATACTGTTCTTATACGTAAGTGACAATTTTAAATTATGGGCTGTGTTTTAAAAACAATTGATCTTAGGGAGATCTTGGGATGAGAAATCAACATCAGTCAGTCAGCATCTATTGTATGCTAGACATTTGGAATACAAATATTAAAAAAAGAAGAGGCTTTATTCTTAAGGAGCTTGAAATAATATGTGCATTTATAAATATATAAAGAATATATACAAAATAAGCATGTAATAGGGAGAAAAGTCACCAGCAGTTGAGGGAACAGGACAGATTTTAGGTAGAACACTGATAATTCAGCTGCACTGAGGCAGTAGAGTTAATACAGTTTATTGAGTAAAGGAGTAACACGATCACTTTTCCTAAGGAAAAACTGGCATTCTATGGAGAATAGATTGGGGGAAGAAGGGAGTAGGGTAGGGAATGAGATTTGGTGCAGGAAATCCAACTAGGAAGTCATTGCAGTAGTCTAGATGAGGGGTGATGAGGAACTGAAAATATTGGTTGTATGAGTAGAAGAAAGGGACTAGCTGCAAAAATTAAAAAAAAAAAGTGGCAAGATTTGGCAACTGATTCAATATATGAAGAAAGTAAGAAGTCAAAGAACACTAATGTTATAAATCTGAAAGACTGTTAGCTTTGATAAAAATAGGAAAGTTTAAGAGAGGGAAGGGTGGGTTTGTGAGAAGTAATGGATTCAGTTTTGGACATTAAAATTTGAGATGTCTTCGAGACTTTAAGTTTGAAAAGCTTAATAAGAAAGTTGTGGGATTGAAATATAATGGAGAGAAAAGTTGATAATGTAGATCTGTGAGTACTCTGCATGGAGATGATAATTAATCCCTTGGGAGCTGAAGAGATTACCAAGTGAAAGTATATACTAAGAGAGAAGATGATTCAGGGTAGAGACTTAGAGAACATTCATATTTAGAGGATATGTTATGGTTTTTGAACCAACAAAGGAAACTGAGAAGAAATAATCAGACAAATAGGAAGGGAAGCAGAAGAGATCAGTTTCAGGCAAACAGAGGAAACAGCATTTATGAGCAGAGAAATTAACATTTGAAGAATGCAACTGAAAAGTTGAGATGGATGAGGTTTGAGAAAACTATCAGATTTGGTGATTAAAATATAACTTGGAGAGAGAGAAGAATTGAGTGAAATTTTTTGATTATTTTGTAACTAATGTTTGTTTAGGTTGGTAGGGTAATGATAAACTAAAAGGCAGTTAATATGGGGGGGAAAATGTTTTGTAGGCTCAGTGTGAAGCACCAGAGTGATATGGAAGCCAAGAAAACGAATGCAAACTTCATTAAGACAGTCTGAGTGTCTTGAGAATAAGGAGATAATAAACATACTGTATTTTGCTGTACCTACCATATATCAGACCATATCTATTCAGTTCTTAACTACTGCATTTTAGGATGAACATTGAACAACCTGAAAATGTCCAGAGAAGGACAGCCTTAATTTGGAAAAAACCTTATATTCATTCATTTCAGTCTAAAAGTTGTTATTTAGCATCTACTGTGTACAGACCACTGTACAAGGGATACAAAGAAAAAAATGAGAAATGGGAATACAACATATAAACAGATTAACATAATTTGAGGAGGGGAGAAATAGACTTAACAATCAGAAGAAAAAAGTTTTTGGTATGTCCCACGAGCTGAGTTCTGAAATAGCTAAAGATTCTTAGTGGTAAAGGTAGAATACTGCATTCAAGGAACAGTAGTAGACTTAAGTTGGTTTTAGATATTAAAGTGAATAATTTATATTTGATCCTGTGGATAATAGGGAGCTGTTGGAGGTTCTTAAGTAAGGAAGTGATATGGAATCAGGAAAATTATATTGACAGCTTGTGTGGGAGATGCTTTAGAAATAAGAGAAACTAGAAGCCAGGAATCCAACTAAGAGGATGTTGCAGTAGAGAGTCTGAATTAACTTGGCTGTGATTTAAGTACAAGAAGGGGATAATGCTAGAGATATTGTGGAGGTGGAATTAGTAATACTTGGCATCTCATTGGATATGGAAGAGAGAGAGAAGGAAGAAGGGAAAATGAAGTTATGAATCTGGGTGACACTGTGTAGCAGCAAAATAGAGTTAACCGGTCTGAAATGAAAATTGAGGCATGAAAATAGATTCTTCTAATAGTATTGAACAATCATGATAAAACCTTTTAAGTATCTTCCAACTCTGTGTTTTTATAACTTTACATGTAATATTTGAGTGATAATAAATTATGAATGTGACATGACAGTATAAAAGATTTCAATAATAAAGGTAAAGATGGCTAATAATTAGTTATGGTCTCATAGTTGTGAAAATGGTGTTAAGCTTTGCCTCAGTGAGCTTTTAGGCCAAGTTCACTGTTCAGCATCATCAGCTTTCTGAAACAAATTTACTGCATTATTTACTTTTTAATCTTTTTATTTCATTGTTTCCAAGTTGTATTTTCGGGGTTTTCCGGTCCCTAGTGTTTCTCTGAACTAAGAAAATTATATTTTTCAATAATATTAAGACTTATTAACTACCATAAAATGTAAAATATTTTTCAAATGCAACTAGTTTCTTTATTTTAATTTAATTTAATTTCTTTAATTTAATGTGTTCAGGATATTAGAGTGTAGATACTAAAGAGTCAAGATGAAGGTATAAACCAATTAGCATTTGTAAGAAATATAGCTGTGGTTAACTAATCATGACAGGGATAAACCCAGGATTCGGGAATCATTAACATTGTGCTTTAATTTAGTATTCTTCAATGTGGAGACTATGACTCCTCATATTCTACCTTTTAGTCACTGGCCAGTTGAGCTTATATCAAACACAACTTCATCTCCTGTTAACCTTCTGATGTTCTTCCAGGCCCTTCACTGTGCCTGTGTAAGGGTATCAGCTTCACCTCACTTTTGACTTTGCATCTTATTGCTACTTGCACCCACTGCAGCCACTACATGGATGCCAGTGGGAGAGTTTCGTTTGGGATGAGGTAGAGTGAGTATCAAGGTATGAACAGTTATCTTTTCTCCAAACTGCCTGTCTTTCAAATTTCCCTTTTACTGTCTAGGACACCACCATCCTTCTAGGCATCCAGGTTCAGAATTCTGGTTTAATCTCAACTCTTCACTGTCTTTCAGAGTAGTATGTATAATTTAAAAATAAATATACACACATGGAGGATTGTTCTCAGAAATAGATGTGTGGGATGAAAAAAGTTTGTAAACCATTGCTTTATTTTATATAAAGGCTATATATAGAGAAGAGAAATTATTTTGTATAAATGATTCTTTTTTTTTTTTTCCCCACAGCTGAAGAAAAGGTCACTTGTACTATACCTGAAGGAGTACCTATTGATATCACTGTTAAATTGATGGTGTGCTTAGTTCACCTTAACATCCTGGATCCACTTGATGTAAGTGAAAAGAGTTATCCTGAAGTAGCTTATTTTTGGCAAAGTTACCATCAATTTACCTGTGTGCCAGAAATTATTACTTGGATCTAGATTGTTCCTATTTCTTTAGTCCCAGGGGATTTCTTAGGACTATTTATTATGATTTCCACCCAAATCCTTATAATTTGTTCTTGAAATTGAATTACTTTTTCCTTTTTAAAAAATAAGAAGAAATTTGGTAAGTATTGGAAATTAGACTCTTTAAAAGACATTTGAGGGCACATGTTGAAACAAAATTTTTTACTCCTGATTAAATGCTACTTTACATATTCTTTATCTTATAAAAGGTACATCACCAGTTCATTTCTTTACACAGAACTAACTGATTAGACTCACTCTATGTCCTTCCTCCAATTAAATTTGGAAACTCAGATTTATTATTGCTACCATGGTCTTATTGATAATATGGTTTTTGAGTTAAACTGTAATACACATTTATATAAATTTATATTTATCCTCCAAATGTGGAACTGAAACACTTATTTTCTGTGATGATAGTCTCTCCTGACCACACTAGTGGAACAGAATCCTGAAGATATGGGAGACTTGTACCTTGATGTCGCTGAAGCTTTTCTTGATGTTGGAGAATATAATTCTGCACTTCCTCTCCTTACTGCATTGGTCTGCTCAGAAAGATACAACCTTGCAGTAGTCTGGCTTCGGCATGCAGGTAAAAGTCTTGATAATTTTACATTTGGGGGGCAGCTCCTTTTGGAGATGTTATTAAATTATTTGAAATGTTGATATTTAAAAAAAAAACCCACCAATTTGGAGTTTTCAGCAAGTCATTAATATAAGTTGCTTTAGAGCAACTCTATATTAGTATGGAGAACAAAATATTTCTTCAATTTTCAACATTCACATGCTAGAACTTAATAATGCACTAGAAAAATAATTTACTAGATGACATGCTGGCTTAAAAGAGTTAAATGTATTTATCTGTGTTCTGTCTTCTATTGGATTGCTGATTACAGCTCTAAGGGGCATTGCCTTATCTGGTTCAATCTGCTTATTTTACAGATGATGATACTGGGGCTTAGAGAAGATAAGCAGGTGTCCAAGAGCACATAGGTAGTAAATACAGTGCTAAGATTTAAAACCAGAGCCTCTGGCTCCAAATCCAGAATTTTCTTCATTGTTCCTCTTCTGGGACATGAAATTACTTATAGGATCTAGATTTTTATTTACAAGTATCTGGAGAAATATGAATAGATAGAGGGGTAAACAGATTTCTTTAGATAAGGAAATGTCAGACTACTCTAGTATCTTTGCCAAGAAAATCCTAAATGGAGTCATTAAGTCAGAAATGACTGAATAAATTTACAGATTTATTACTTTGAAATTAATTTTTATATGAAATTTATTTTTAAAATGACTAATGCTTATATTTGTTTAAAGCTTTATACTTTATTTTTTTTTAATTTTTTTTTTTTTTATTAAAGCTTTTTATTTGTATAACATATGTATGGGTAGTTCCCCAACATTGATCTTTACAAAGCTTTCCATTACAAATTTTATCCCCAGTCCCCTCCCCTCCCCTAGATGGCAGGAAGTCCACTACATGTTAATAATGTTGAAATGTAAAGCTTTATACTTTAAAAACTATTTTTGCTTATATTATTTCATTTTATACTCACAAACGCACAAGATAAAGTCAGTATTACTTTTATTTTTATAGACGAAGAAACAGAAATCAGGTTATAACTTGCCCTAGGTCATATAATCAATAAGTTGCAGAACTTGGCATCATTGATAGAGAGTTGAAAGGGAACTTGAAGGCTGTGTAATTTATGATTTGAATATGTACTTTTTATATTTTGTTTTGTTAAATTTGATCCATCATTGCCAGTTGAGATTTTTTAATTACTCTTAAACACTGTGTTTATTATTCCTTTCAGTTTCATGTCATCTATGAATTTGATTAGTATGTATTGAACAGCATAAGTCCATATACTTTCACTGGAGACTTCACTATAAGTTGACATCAGACCATTCATGCCTAGCTTTGGGTCCCTATGATCATTTGACCAGTTCTGAATCAACTTAATCTTTCTTTTCATCTTCTATCTTGTCCACAAGTATAATCTTTGTCATATACTTTGCTCTAGTCCAGGGTTGAAGCTGTACAACTTGGTTAAACATTGGATGGGGTGCTATCAATCAAGGATATACAAAGGGACATACAAAGACAAAAATGCTACCCTCAGGGTAGTTATGTACTATTGGGGGAAATTATATACATGTATAAGTATATACTATTGTAGTTTTGGTAGGAAGGCTAGTTACTGGGCAGGTTATTCAAAGCATTATGTAGATGATGAAGTTTAAAATTAATCTTGGATGAACTTAGGGATTTGAAGAAGTGAAAGTGAGGGTAAATTCATATAGCTACGTGGGATAGCCAGCACAAAAGGGAAAAGAAAAATGTATAGTGTCATATATGAAGAATATCTAGGTGGCCAGTTTAGAGTTGGATTTACTTAGTAGGGAAATGACAGTGATCAGATCTGCATTTAATGCTTGTAGCATTCCTCCAACTTAAAAGTTTAGTAACTGTGATTAAAAAATAAATTGGAATTAGCCTAATGTGATTTGATTTGATTAAATCAAGCTGGGGTTTTGTAACTGCAGCCTTTACTAGTTGTTACTAATCATCCATTTTATAAAATGTTGTAAAAGTTTTTCCTGGGAGGGAAGTCAAGATCATAGGCCTGTAATTTATAGATTTTGTTTTCTTCCCTTTTTTCCTCCCATTTGGAACATATACTTACCTCCTTATGTTTGGTATCTGTCTTATTCTCTATAAGTCTTTCAGTGGTCATTCATAGTGACTTAGCAATCAAATCTGATTAGTACTTTAATGAACAAATATTTGTATATATAAATATAAATCTAGTGCATTTTTGCCTGATGACTTGAACTTATTTAGGGTGCTTTATTGCTGTCTTATCATTTCTTCATTTATCTTGAACTTTTTTTTTGTTGTGTTATTTTTGGCCTCAAGATCATGATCCTTGGTAGAGAAAATCAGTGCAAAATCTTGGTTGAATAATTTGCTGTCATCCCACCCAGTTTGAGCCATAGTTACATCCTTATTCTTTGAATATTCATTTCAAGTCATTTAAATAATTTAATCATACATGTATTGGCTTTATTTACGACTATATTGTAATTAACTAAATAAAACTTTTTACAATGTTAAAGTACCTTTCCTAATCTTTGTACTTAATTCTGATTCTTTTTTTTTTAAACAGACACCTACTTTTTGATGAACATAACTTTTTGATGAGAATAGGTTAGAGAATCTATTCTAGTAATTGTATTGAAACTGTCAAAATTTTATATTTCAGTATGTAAAATTATGGTCTTTCTGTTGTAATTTTGTTTTTTTACGTTTCTGTAGAATGTCTAAAGGCCTTAGGTTACATGGAACGTGCTGCAGAAAGCTATGGCAAAGTGGTTGACCTGGCTCCATTACATTTAGATGCAAGAATTTCCCTTTCCACTCTTCAGCAACAGCTGGGTCGTCCTGAAAAAGCTCTGGAGGCCCTAGAACCAATGTATGATCCAGATACCCTGGCACAAGATGCAAATGCTGCACAGCAGGTCAGATGTGCATTATACTTTATGGATTACTTTATTTTTATATAATATTTAGTGTTCATCCCTTTCTACTTCTCCCAGTCTCTGACCCGTCCCCCCCATACAGTTTAAGCCAAATAACAGTGTGATTTGTAGCTAAGATAAAATATAAGTAAAACATATAATTTCTTTTAAGGTGTACTGTAAATGAATCTTTGCTTCTATTGGTATCAATACTCTATCCACTAGTTTGGTCATACTTTAATAAACTAATGTATGATTTGTAGCAAAAAAAATTATTTCCTAGTAGGTTACTTAGTCACAAGCCTCTCTGCACTTCTTTTTTTTTTTTTTTTTTTTGAAAGTCACCAGTCGTAGAATTTTTCTAGCTGATAGAACAGCTTTTTATTTTGGATTAGCATGAGAAGAAATAGAGATAATTATTAACCTCGGTGGCAAAATGTGTGCTGCATTATTACTAAGGAAAACTGGGTCAGGAAGTAGAGACATGAAAAAAGTAGAAAAGACAAAGTAAATATTAAATTATAGAGTAATTTTCAAGTATATAGGATGAACTTCTCCTTGGGGTCTTTTCCATGAAATTCTCTGACCTTTCAAATTTTATGAATATTTAAGTAGGAACAAAACTGTAGAGTCGATTCTTGTGTGATAGATACATAGTTAATTGCTAAGGCTCTAATCAAAGCATTTTCAAATGAGTATTGGGCCTAGCAGGTTTTACATTCCAACGGCATTATCTTTTCACAACCCAGGTTTACCCCCATGCCATAATGAGGCATTGAAGTAAGACATTTGAGAATATAGTTTATATCCATATAGTAATAAGGCAATAAAATTTAAATTTAAAAGTTTGATTAGAATGCATCAAATTTAATGTGTTCTTAGAAAATGAAATGAAATCTTAAATTTTACTTATTTATCTATCTCTAATTATATCTCAATGAAAATAGTTCCCAGAACATTTGTTGTGATTTATTAGTTATTCTCATAGGGGGACACCACAGAAACACCCATTTATATACAGGACACAAAACTGTTCCTGGAACATCTCTCAGAGGGAAGCCATAGATAGTAGGGTGATCAGGAGAGACCTGTAGAGTGTAGGACTTGATTCAAATCTTAATGACCACAATTTGTGAAATAAACATTTTAAAGTTTTAAACTGATTTCCTTTATATGCAAATGAATGATCATCTTACTATTTGTCATTTTCATATTTACTTAGGAACTAAAGTTGCTACTCCATCGTTCCACGCTACTGTACTCACAAGGCAAAATGTATGGATATGTGGATACCTTGCTTACCATGTTAGCAATGCTTTTAAAAGTAAGTAATTACAACCATGAATGGAAAGTACAGAATAACAGACTTTTGACTCAATAGAATGAATGAATAAAAAATAATTAGTTAAGTATTAACTTTGCCAGACTGGGGGGATACAAGTGCAATGACTTATTTTTAATTATATATGTATAGATTAAGCTTTAATGTGATGAAAAACCTCAAATTGTTGCTTTTAATTTTAGGTGGCAATGAATAGAGCCCAGGTGTGTTTGATATCTAGTTCCAAGTCTGGGGAAAGACATTTATACCTGATTAAAGTATCTAGAGACAAAATATCAGACAACAATGACCAAGAGACAGCAAACTGTGATGCAAAAGGTAATTAATTACATTTCTTTAAAAAATTGTGTTCGCATGACTTTTCTAAAATAAAAAAAATTGACAGGTTTGGATTCTGGCATGTGTTTGCACAATTATTTATATATATATATATACATACATATATGTATGTATATATGTGTATATATATATATATATATTTTTTTTTTTTTGGTGAGATGTATCAGAAAGTCAATTGTTATCTTTTGTATAGATTATTATAGGGAAGCTTTCCCCTCATATAAAAATACATTTACTTGCTTATATTTTTCTCTTATACACATAAATATCCCTTGATGGGGATGAATGCTTGAGAGCAGAGAGACTAGTTAATTAATTTTTGTCTTTATATTGCCAAGCCTAGCACAGTCTTTGGCACATAGTAGATACTTAATAAAATGGTTATTGATTGACCTGAATCTTTGATACATTTAGATTTGTTTTGAAGCATAATTTTTTCTGTTTAATCCTTTGTGTTTCTTGGAAACAGTATCCTTAACTTATTTACATAACTGTCATTTTAGCCATATTTGCTGTACTTACAAGTGTCTTGACAAAAGATGACTGGTGGAACCTGCTGTTGAAAGCCATCTATTCTTTGTGTGATCTCTCCCGATTTCAAGAGGCTGAGCTCCTGGTAGATTCTTCATTGGAATATTATTCATTTTATGATGATAGGCAGAAACGCAAAGAACTTGAATACTTTGGTCTTTCAGCTGCAATTCTCGACAAAAACTTTAGAAAAGCATACAACTATATCAGGTGAGACCCTACTGCTATGATTACAGGCTCCTAGGTCTTTTGTCATACAAAGATTATTATAATCATTAGTTTTTGAGTTTGTCTCTCTTAGTTGTTAAAAATCTCTTGAGGTGTTTTTTGTTTTTTTTTTTCTCCTAGAAGATCTGAGTTCTGATCCAGATTGACAGATAATAGTTGTATGAATCTAGGCAAATCACTTAACTTCCTTTAGCTCCAGTTTTCATAGTTGTAAAATGGGAATAAGAATAGCTCCTACTTCTAAAGTTATTATGAGGGTCAAATGAGATAATATTTGTAAAAAGTGCTTATAAATCAATGCCTAGCACATAGTAAACACTATAAATGTTAGCTTTTGTCATCATCATCATTTTTATTTACCTCCCAGAATAGTTGTGAAAATCAAGTTAGATAATTGTAAAACCCACAGTGCCTGCACTATATAAATGTTAGCTGGATTTTTGTTTGTTTGTTTGTTTGTTTTTTACTTTCATGTATGAATTGGTACTAAACTAAACTTTAAAAGGTAACTAAACTAAAACAATTTCTTTTGCTTCTTTGGAGTTCATATGTATATTTAAAAGCTGGTCACAAAGTTGTAGAAAAATTAATTCCTATATCATTTCCCAGGAAAGAGCTTTCACCAAATAAATTTTGTCCAAAAGTTTGCAGCAACTCATTTTTCTTGATAGTGCTGTTTATAGTTTATTATTGTGAATACATTATTAATTGATTCCTTGATTGAATAGCAGAGGGGTGATTGTGTTTCTTTGAATGTTCCTTACCCTTTTCATTTTGTTTCAATTTTAGGATTATGCTCATGGAAAATGTGAATAAACCTCAGCTGTGGAACATCTTTAATCAAGTTACTATGCATTCACAAGATGTACGACACCATCGTTTTTGTCTTCGACTAATGCTCAAAAACCCAGATAATCATGCTCTGTGTGTCTTAAATGGACATAATGCATTTGTATCTGGTAGTTTCAAACATGCACTTGGTAAGTACATCGTCACACATAACTGGCTTTTCCCCAGTTTATTTTACATCAAGTTTATTTTATCTAACTTTTATAATATATAACAGAATTTTTTTGTAACTGCATAGTTATTTCTCAAATTTTGCATTTTAAGTTTCAGAAATGTCAATAGATTTGACTTCTCATGAGTGCATGGGTGGACTAATTTTTTTTTTCAATGTTCTCCAGAGCTTAGTATATATCCTACATGTTGGTAGGAATAAATGTTTATTGAATTTAAATTTATTTTTTAAGAATTTTTGACATAAGTATTTTAACATAATTAACATGTAGTGGATATCCTGCCATCTAGGGGAGGGGTGGGGAGTAGGGGGGAAAAATTTGTAACAGAAAGCTTTGTAAGGGTTAATGTTGAAGAATTACCCATACATATGTTTTGCAAATAAAAAGGTTTAATTAAATAATAATAATAATAAATAAAAAATAATAATTTTTGACCTAAAGAATTTAAACCAAAATGATTTTTTAATGACTACATAGCTACATAGATCAAGATTTATTTTTGTTGTGCTTTTTAAAATTATAATTATTTTCAGAGAGAATTGATTAAAATAATAGCAAATTGCAATAAAAAGGCTATCAAAAAAAGAAAAACATTTAAAGCTAAAAAAGAAGGCAAAAAGTTCAAGAGAACAAACTTATCGTCATTAGGGGATGGGCCAGCCTGCTTCCAGTCTCTTCCTGCTCCAGTCCATTCGACCATTAAAGTGATCTTCCCAGAGTACAGATTCCACCCTGCCATCTTTCCACTCACCTCCAGAATCAAATACAAAATCCTCTGGCATTCAAAATTCTTGTTAAATTAGCTCCTCCGACCTTTGCCAGTCTTCTTACATTGTCTTGCTTCAGTGCACATTTTTATACAATGACATTGGCTTCCTCACTGTTCTAGGAACAAGATGCTCCATCTTTCAGCTCTGTGACTCTGCTCCTTGTTTTTTTTTCCCTACCTCTCTAAATGTTCTTTTTCAGTGTCATTTATTGGAGTATCATCATGATCACATTTACTTAAGTAGAGGTAGTGGTTTCTGTACAACATTTCTCTCAGTAAGTTCATCAACTTTCAAGGGCTTAACTCTTATTTCTACATAGGTGACTAGACTATACAGCTAACCTTCTTCATCATAAATTCCAGTTTTCCCTTGCCAACTGCCTTCTTGACATCTCCACTTGAACGTCCCATTGACAGATCAATGTCCCAGATAGAACACATCTGTTCCCAGATTTCACTTCATCTCTTGAGGACATCTGTTTAGTCATCTAAGTTCTTAACATCAGAGTCATTCTTGACTCTTCCCTTACTCTAGATCCAGCTGCCAAATTGGTATATCCTATCTTGATAGTCTCTCTGGTTTCCATCCTCTTTCTATTTTCTTTGACAGTCTAATTCAAGTTAACATCACTGATAATTTTCTCCCCTCCATACTCCCTATTGTTAATACTGTGCATTTTAAAAAATCACTTTGAATCTCCCTATCTGTACACATATTGGGTCTCCCAGAAGAATCGTGAAAGGCAGGACATTTTAATTTGTTGTACCTGTTTCCCTAGCATCCAGCAAAGGCTCTTAATATATGTTTGTTGAATTGAATTTTTGAAAATGTTTTTCAAATCATAATTTTCTTCTCTTTTTTTTTAGGTCAGTATGTTCAGGCTTTTCGCACCCATCCAGATGAACCTCTCTATAGCCTCTGTATAGGATTAACATTTATTCACATGGCATCTCAGAAGTATGTATTAAGAAGGCATGCACTTATTGTTCAGGTAATTCCTTTTGGAATCTGCTTTTTTAGACCTTTTGGTGCCTTTGATTAATAAGTTTAGTGTTCTACATTAAGTATTTTGGGTAAAAAACGAGGCTAAAGAAATGTTTTATTATTATTTTGTAACTATTTCTGAGCCTTTTCAGGTTATTGGATTATTGGATAAGAATAAGATTATACTTTTTGTCAATCCTATCTTACTATCCATATTTATCTACCTGTTTTTTTCTTTTTATTTCAGTGAAAGACTGAAGCAATTATCCTTAAGATTTTAAAATAGAAAAATTTAGGGTGAGCATTAAAAAACAGGCTATATTTAACCTACTTTCCAAATGTTTTGGAAGCATAATTCAAATGTAAAGTTTTGTATACTATTTTCATACTTGGAAAGTTAGATTTGAATTTTTTTACTTTGTAAAGAATTAATTAGTTTTATTGGTAATGTCAAAAAAGAAATCTGATCATTTATATTAAGTGAATTCATCTCTGAATATATTTTTTTTCTGGTTTTTGTTTTCATATTACCTTAGTTATCTTATAATTTTCATTTAAATTCCAAAATGAGAATAAATGTGGTATATTGGAAAGTTAATTTGACATCAGAAATCTGAGTTTGAGTTCTAACTCTGACATTTACTATGTGAACTTGAGCAAATGATGTAACTTTTCTAGGTCTCATTGTGTTCTTATGTAAACTGGAAATAAAATACTTAACTCTATCTCACAAGATTGTGTTGAAAAAAGCACTTTGTAAACAAAAATATACTATAAACATGTTTAAGACATTTCTCTCACAGCAATAGCCTAATTTTGTACTATTCATTAGTGTAATAAGTTCCATGTTTCTGAAGAATACATAATCCATATTACTATGCACATATAGTTTCCTTTATTATGTACATAAAAAATGTAGCTAACCCTCCCTTCTATTAGACATAATACCTCTTTAATGGGAACTTACATGAATCCTAGAGTATTCATTAATATTGATATTTGATTCAAATCTTTACCAATCACCTAACATTACATTTGGAAGTATAATTATTCATACTCCCTGTTTGGATTTTCCAATTATTATTGTTTTGTTCTAAGAAAAGGTTTTTTTTTTTTTTTAAAGTTATTCATTTATGCTGAAGTGAGTTCTTTAATATTTTTAGCTTTATGCACAGAGTAAATATGGGAAGCATTTGGCAGAGAAGGAAATGGTTTTATTGTATTTTTCATTGAGAATTCTCACAAAGAATATGATTTTGTAGTAAAATCATTCTTTAAGAAACCCTCCACAGGAAGTCTGAAGAGGGTTGAAGGCTTAGACTTTAATTTACCAAAGGGACCTATAATCACCGGAAAGTTGCATGTGCTCTAATGAGGTAAACTTTCCAGGTTTGTCAGTGTACATTCTTTCCTAGTTACACATGTATCACAATTAAAATTGTCACAGTCTCACATTGAGCAAGTTAATCCATAAGGAATGGAGGTTTGATTGTGACATTTGACTCTTAATTTCATGATTTCATTGCAAATAGCTTAATCTTATCCATTAGAATCATTTTGGAGGGCACTTGACTGGGGTTTTTTTGTTTCTTTATTTTTGAAATGTTAAATGTTACTTATCTTTTGCAGGGATTTTCCTTTCTTAACCGGTACCTAAGTCTCCGTGGACCTTGCCAGGAATCATTTTATAACCTGGGACGTGGCCTTCACCAACTGGGGCTGATGCATATTGCAATCCATTATTACCAAAAAGCTCTTGAGCTCCCTCCACTTGAACTAGAGGTACAATATGCTGTCATTTCAAAACTGAATCTCCAGCTTTTTTTTTTTTTTTTTTTGGCGCAAGGGATTTAGTCAACCAAGTTTCATGGCATACTCAGTATAATAAATTATAGCTTACAGTATAATAAATTGTAGCTTATATGATTGAAATGATTCTCAAGGTTAGATAGGTTTATTGAGAAATGAATTTAAATATCTAGGTCTTAAAAATCTAGTATTTTGGGATGTACAGGAATAGATAAATTTTGAACTTATGATGTAGTAAGATAGCCACAAAAGTTAGCTGGTTTAATTGCATATGGAGTCATTATTCATTTTGAACAGAAAACAGCTTTTTTTTTTGTGGTAAATATGAGGAATCTAAAAAATTTAGAATTTTATTTCTTATACTTGTAAACCAGCTGTTACTTGAAGATAAAACATTGACCTTTTTGAGTCCACGGAGAACTTTATAAGTATTTTCCACTTTAGCTTAGTTGCCTATATATTAGATGGAATTCAAAACATAAACAGTAATTCTATCCTGTTGAATTAAATTGCTGAATTATTTATTTGGAGATAGTTTTCATACATGTAGTTTTCACACATGTTTTTCTAAAACATCTTGAGAAAAAAGAGGTAGGATCTTTAACTATTTAACTGAATTGAGATAAGGTCTTCCATTTAGATACATCCTACTTCTTTGATTCTTTGCTACAAAGTTTTTATATTTAGTAGACAGAAACTCATTTTTTAGATAAGCTGGGGAACCAAGAAATCCTTTACCAGTCTTTGTGAATGGTAGACAAAAGAATCAGAACTTATAACAGATACTACCTAATGAGATCAGTTAATTTACATTAAATCTCTGAGAAGTGAAGTATCTTATCTTTCCAGTTATCTTTCACACCTTTGGAAGGGTCAAAGCTGTGATTTGGAAGCCATTTCTGATCCAATTCAGTGCTCTTTCCAACTATACCACTTGCTTCTTGGAAAGAGTCAACAAAATAGCAAGATTCCCCTTTATTAGATAAAAAAAGTATTATATGTATAATTTTACCAAAGTACAATCATTTTTTTTTTTTTTTTGAGAGAAGAGCTGTTGGGAGGGCTAACCTGGTGAGTTTTCCCAGGTGTAGAAATACTTGAAATACTTGGTGCTTGTCCTAAGAAATGGATTGCCAGTTGCAAGTATATGACAACCTCCTAGAGAGAAAATAAAACTAGTCTGGTAAAGGGTTTCCTTGCTTATTTCAGTTTCTAATATGAGGACTATGAAATATCTTGTTAAACATTGAGAAGTGGAAAACATCTAGGAAATTAAGACCCTATTTATTATATGGAATCAGAAACAGAGTGATCTTTGATTGGAGTAGGCATTATATTGCCTACTAAATAGAGCATATTGAAATCCACACTATTCATGGACTTCCACAAGTGGAGTACAGCCATACTCAAAATTTACAAACGTAAATGTGTGGTGTCTGAGATCCTAGAGGCCTCTGATGACTTGAATACTATTAAAAATTCTACTTGATGATATAAATATTTAAAATTTAGACAAATGATCTCTTTTTGCTTAACTGATACAAACTTTCAGATTGCTATATAGTTTTTTGTTTTTATTGATGTCTGAATTTTACTAATTTTAAAAAATACTTTCTAAAACCGCATTTTCTGTTATGTTATTATTCTAGCTATATTTAGTAATACAAAATATAATGGATTTTTCATATTTTTTCTATTTTTTTGTCCTAGGGTATTGAAAGCGACCAGTTAGATTTGCGAAGAGATATTGCATACAATTTGTCACTGATTTATCAAAGTAGTGGCAATATGGGAATGGCTCGAAAGCTGTTGTATACATATGGAACTATATAAGTTATCTTGGCAAAAAAAAAAAAAAAGAAGAAGAAGTTTTTATGCAGTTGTGAATCATCATTTGCTTTATGACCCAGGATGGATGATTTGGTCAC